>JACEIK010004381.1:75344-87291 GCA_018107945.1 Datura stramonium
GTATATATCGATCATGTCCGTCGGTTATCTATTTTGCGGAAAAATCTGCAAAAAATAACGAGGGAATAACCGATAGACACGGTAGTTATATTAATAAAATAATTATAAAAAAATTAAAAATGAGATAACTGACAGACAAAGTCGGTATTCCAACAGTTTTTTGGATCGGTGCTGTACGTCAGTATTTAGCCCTCGTTTTTGGCCAGTTTTTTGTAGTGAGAATGTCGAGCTTTTCAAGTTGGTGATTTTAGGAGTTTTATTCCTCCATTCTTTTCATGCCCCACCTTGGGAGGCATAACTGGCACCTCATGCCACACTGGACTCTGAGCTGACCTGGATGGACATAAACACTTCTGGTGCATGCTAGCAGCATATAATCAAGGAAAAAAATAGCTATATCTCGTCTATAAGCACAACCCTAGGATGACAAGGGCACTACACAACACCTGCAGTAAATCAGCTAATCAAACAGTTTCAATAGTGATATCATCCTATGCGGGCCGACAAGACCACCATGCTCCTAACAAATAACATAATTAGGCCCCACACGACGAACAACGCATATCATATCAAAAATAGGCCCCACATGGCCAATAATGAATAACTAACCAAAAACTGTAGTCTGCAAGCCTCTAAGAGTAAAATAATGGTCGGGACAGGGCCCCCGGCTACACAAAAACTATGCAACAAAAGGTAGTCAAACCTTTAACGTCTGGCAACTTCGGAAAAAAGGAACTAGCCAATCTACTGGATCTGAACAGCTACTGAGATGGTCTTGAACCTTGTTAGTTTGGACTTGCAGGCAAGTATGCAGCACCCCATGCATGGATGTCAGTACAATATGTACCAAATATGTACCAAATATGTAAGACAGTAAATAATAACTGAATGAAAGCTGATAAGGAACTAAAAGTAATCAGTAACAAGGTCCAGAAGTTAACCTGAATAACCTCACAATATAGACTATAGCTAACACTTAATGTATAAACAAGAATGTAACCTGGCCCCCATAAGCCTAGAAGGTACAAATAGCACAGAATAACCTACCTGGGCCCCATAAGCCTCGGCAAGTGCAAACAATCATACTCTTCCTATCTGTACCACTATAGGCCCGTCTGTAAGTAAGGTATACTAGACCTCTGAAGCTGTAACTAAGCTTTTTAGGCTCTTGTGATTGTGTCTGAGCCGTCTGGGCTCCTATAACTATGTTTGAGCCGTCTGGGATTCTGTGGCTGTATCTGAGCCATCTGGACTCCGGTGACTGTATTGAGCCGTCTGGGCTCCTGCAACGGTATTTGAGCCGTCTGGGCTCCTGTAACTGTACTTGAGCCGTTTGGGCTCCTGTAACTGTACCTGAGTTGCTTTGGCTCTTATAATTGTATCTGTAAGTGGAAAAAGCTATACGGTCGCTAACAATAGGTAGTTCACCTAGAAAGCTACCACCTCGTCCCCTTGGAAAACTTAGTGCCACTGATTGGAAGACAAGGCCATTCTATGATGATTCTAGTCCTGCAGGCATCAAGATACGTCAATGGTTTGTAGGGGAGCTCTACTGTATATATAAGCGTATAACAAAATATTGTATCGCCAAACTATGCCTTATGCTGCCTAAATTAACAAAGTATGCTAACAACTAAACTCAAGCCTCTTTGGCCTCAATATGGCAACAAAACACTACTATTCTCCTTAACCTGTAAATAACTGAACAGGGAATCCCTTCGTCGCTTCTAGCGATAATCAACACTGAATACAAACCTTCCCGACAAGGGATACTATGTAGTAACCTCAATTCGTCTCTTAGCAGCTAACCACAATATTATAAGAATAAGCTAGTACAAGGTATTGGTTGTATCAGCTAAACAACCAGAATAACTTGTCGAGATGAATTAGCCTTAACATACCTTATTTTGGGACTTCTCTCTTAGATCGTGCTACTGATAATTATCAATGAAAATTATTATCTTTACTAATGCAACTAAAGAATTTTTTGCACTTGAATTCACTGATGACCGCTTCAATTTGTTAGATGCTATAGAAGAATCAAGGATCGAATATTGATCCTTTCTCATTTCCCCCCATTTAGCACTCGACAAGCATGTCATATTCAATTCTTACTTGAGAAATTCTTTATTGCAAGGTGCTGCAGAAAGAGGTTTGATACAACCTTTATTTATATAAAAAAATATACCCAACAATCATGTAAAGTAATCCATATCAATAGCATTATACATGGTGGTTTTAATTTCTTATAGTCTTATCTATTACACCTATATATGTAATAATGCTTCTGTGACATGGCTATCTTGTGGACCATAACCTTCAGCCTTTTATCATCTTATGGACCACTTCATCACATATTTAGTAGTATGAAACGTGTCAGCAATTGTGCTTATAAGCACGAAGTGCATAAATATAAACAATCCTCACTAAAGGTTATATAAGACTTAATTCTTCCTTGGTAAGCATTACTTATCCCACATACTATAATTGCCGACCTTCAATTAAACTAGGCCCACAACATTTTACATCTAGAGTTCAATGTATGTCTAATTTATTGATATAGATACGATCAAGTAATTAGGATGTTATGGAACACATCTGGTCACATACTGATCTAGAAGTTGTTCGAATTTAAATCTTAACACATGATCATTGAGTAATTTAAATACCTCATAATACAACCTTATTGTAACATTAAGCACCCTTATCCATATCTTTAGAGTACGAGTTTATCGCTTAAATTATAGGGGGTGTTACATCATTTCCCCCTTCAGAACATTCGTCCTCAAATGTAACTTAGACTTACGAATTCAAATCTATAGGAGTAGCCGACAAATTTCGGCAGAGTCTCTTCTATAATATAGACTATCTGAAAACCTGAAATGCAGAAAAGCTCAACATAGACATCTTATTGAACGAATCAAATAACTAAACAACATAACTCCGGAATAACAATGCGAGCAGAAACAACAACAACAACAATAATAAGCAACAATATTAATCACGAATAGGTATCTCATCTCAAATGTAGTAATCTATGCCATCACCCTGGGGTTTGAAACAGATTAGGGTATCTGGATCTCATGTCATCCTCATCTTCCCAGGTCACTTCTTCCACATTCCTATTTCTCTAGAGGACTTTAATGAAAGCCACATCTTTGGTCCTCAATCTACGGACCTGTCGATCTAATATGGAAACTGAATTTTCCTCGTAGGAAAACTCTTTTGTGATATGAATATACTCAACTGGAACAACCTGAGAAGAGTCTCCTATGCACTTGCATAACATTGATATATGAAAGACTGGATGAACAGATTCTAGCCCCGAAGGCAATTCTAAATCATATGCCACCTAGCCTATCTTTCGGACAATTTAGTATAGCCCGATGAATCTAGGGCTAAGCTTTCCATTCTTTCCAAATCTCATAACTCCCTTCATCGGTGAAACTTTCAAAAATACCCAATAATTGACATCAAACTCTAAATCTCTACGCCGTACGTCAGAATAGGACTTCTGACTACTCTGGGCTGTCAGTAAACATTCTTTGATGAGTTTAACTTTCTCTTCAAATTAATGTATCATGTCAGGTCCAATCAATCCTGACTCACCTACTTCGAACCATCCTATGGGGGATCTGCACTTTCGCCCATATAAAGCCTCATACATCGCCATCTTAATTGTTACGATCCGAGAGTACACCCAGATTGTAGACACGAGACAAGGAGTCCTGAGAGACCCCAAGTCAACCCATGGCGTGAGCATAACACTAATTCATTCATATACAGCGAAAAACTTAACCTATCAATCATAAACTAACTGAAAATCGTATCATGAATTTGTAGGGAACGATAAATCGAAATACAATCATCACTGACAAAATACTACACATAAGTTTGAATGCCTCTAATCATAAAAGATGGGTTGAAAGGACAAGACCGCAACTAACCCAAACAGTCTGAAAACATAAGATAAACAAGTTCTGAACATGAAGTCCTCTGATCATGAGGACTCACCACTGGAGATTTAGCAAAATTGAACACAAACTAGGGACGATGCTAAGCCTGCGAACCAGATCCTGAAAATATATGGGTCAGTACTCAAAAAGTACTGAGTATGTAAGGTATCCAAAACAATGCTTGAAAACATAAAAGTTATAGAGTTGGGACATCATGATCATAAAACTGAAATCGTAAGTATATCGTAAGGCTCAATATTTCCAAAAATTTTCATAAACCCATTAAAGTCATAACATGTGGGGAAAAACATTTCATAAATCATAACTTGAGCCAAAAGAACATAACAATGCATAATTCAAAACCATGAGGAACAATGGGAGATTTCTATAACCTACATATTTCATGAAGTCTGACTTGTAGCCCTAGTCGGGAGGACGTTCATACCTTTCCAAGGGTATGAACCATGAAAGGCATGATATCACTCATGAAGGCCCCGTAGGGCATAGGGGACAGTCACTGAGGAGGTCCCAAACATAATCCTACGGTGGCACGTATTTTTGAGATTCGAGGCGTAACCTAGGCCCCGAACTTACTCGGTGTTAAGTACTACTCCCAAAACATGCAACATGCTCATAATATTCATAACATGACATGCATGGCTAGTGAAAACATGTGAATCATGACATACTTGAGAATTCGTATTACTAGCCATGGAATTGGGCCCGTGAATCGGCTAAATCGTAATATAATTTATAAGCGACATGTGGGCATCACCCATAGTTTCAAACATACTTGACATGTTTAAAATCATAATAAATCGATCATGCTNATCATGAAATATAAAATATACAAGCAATATCAGCCCAAATACTTCAAAATCCGTAATTTAAATATACTACCACACTTTCATGTAAATTTGTGGGAAATCATGCAATTGGGTTAAGACCCACAATAATTTGGTAACTTAATCGTAGGACATGGGAAGAAATGGGAATGGGTAGGGTCTAATCTACCCATTCAAAACCCCACATACCTGGAAATTTCGTGATTTCCTACTCCCTTGAAGAACCCAAAGTGAAAACTTGAAGAAAATGGCTTGAAACCCTTCCTACTCCCTTCTCTAACACTTGAAATTGGTAAAATGAACTTAACAGGAGTTTTCATCCCTTAAAGACCCTGTTTCGACCTCAAAACGATGTCGTTTAGGGCCCAAAAGTGTAGAAAAGTCGAAATTTCCCTTATTGAAATTTCTCCAAAAAGCAGTTTTGTCTCCTACCACAAGTCGTTCCACGAGGCATACCATCAAGTCACGACTCGTGGTTACTTCACCCTTTTCCCCAACTTTATGAATTTGGCCACGACTGGTACCCACGACTCGTACCACCATCCTATGGGTAATACTGTCAGCTGTGGTACCATCCACCCAACCCACTACAACTTAAACACAACTCCTCACCACAACTCGTTGCTTCATCCTACGAATCATACCATGACCCGTGACAACTCACTCTGGCACCACTGAGATATTAACCACGAATCCTAACCACGAGTGTACCATCTCACCATGGTTCGTAGGACTACCCGTGACACAACCTCAGGCTCCCGGTCTCCTCACGACTCGTGTCACGAGTCGTAGGTCCTCACCATGACTCATACCTCGAGTCGTACTGGTGCAAAATTCTAGGTTTTCTACAGTTTTTTTGACTTAAACTCCCCGGTCTATTCGTAGGCCCTTCCGGGGTGTTATATTAGTGGTAGAATGATAACTATTATTATTATATGCATATTCGATATTCCCAACTTCCTCTAAAGTCTAGCACGCACGCTCGTAACATATCTTCAAGCGTCTGAATGGTGCGCTCTGCCTGGTCATCTTTCTGGGGATGAAAAGTTGTACTCAAGTTAACCTGCATCCCCAAACCTTTCTTAAATGACTTTCAAAACCTAGTTGTGAATTGTTCCCCTCTGTCAGAAATGATATACACTGGGATAACATGCAATCAGACTATCTCTCTAATGTACAACTCAACATAATCTTTAGCAAAAACATAGTTCTGACCGGTAAGAAATAGGATGATTTTGTCAACTTGCCAATGATGACCCAAATGGAGCCAAATTTACTTTCTACATAGGCACGACTATCTACTAAGTCAGACCACCAGGTTTATGATGTTCAGCCTTTACCTGCTGAAAATTAGGGCACTATGCTACAAATTCAGCAATATCTTTCTTCATCCCATGCCACCAATAGATCTATTTTATATCATGATACATTTTCTTCGAGCCCGGGTGAAGGGAATAATGGAAAAAATATACCTCTTCCATAATCTGCTGACGAAGCCCTGTCAAATCTGGAACATAGAGTCAACCTATGAATCTCAAAACTCCGTCCTCTATTATCTTAAGGCTAACAACCCTTCTTGCTGAACCTTTTTCTGAGCTGTGCCAGACTTGGATCTTCATACTGTCGTTCTTTCGCTTCCACAACTAGAGATGATACTGTAGTATTCTGAATCATAGCCCTACTATCATTTGAATCTACTACCCGAGTTGCTAGACTGGCTAACTGGTGCAACTCTGAGCCATTTCCTGCTTCTCTAGCCCCAAATATGATAAGATGCCCATGGATCTGCGGCTGAGGGTATCGGTGACAATATTAGCCTTTCCTGGGTGATACAAGATATTTACGTCGTAGTCCTTCAACAACTCAAGCTAACAACGTTGTCGCAAATTCGACTCTTTCTGTGTAAAACATACTGGAGGCTTTTGTGATCAGTAAATATGTCTACATGAATACCATATAAACAATGCCTCCAAATTTTTAAAGCATGAAAAACTACAGATAATTCTAAATCATGGGTAGGGTTATTCTTCTCGTGTTCATAGGCAATTGCCTCACTATGCATCAGAACACATCCTAACCCACTGCCTGAAGCGTCATAATATTCAAAGTAGCCCTTTGAACCCTCTGGCAAGGCTAATATTGGTGCAGATGTCAGTCTGTTTTTTAACTCCTGGAAATTCTGTTCACAAGCCTCAGTCCACTGGAACTTAGCTACTTTTTGAGTTAGCTTCATTAACGGTGCTAAGAGGGCAGAGAATCATTCCACAAACCTTCTATAATACCAAGCTAACCCCAGGAAGCTATGAACTTTGATTGGGGTTGTGGGCCTAGGCCAAGTTTTTACAGCCTCAATTTTCTGTGAGTCCACCTGAATGCTTGCATCTGACACAATATGGCCCAAAAAACTATAGAATTTAACCAGAACTCACATTTGAAAAACTTCGCGTACAACTTGCAATCATTGAGGATCTGAAGTACTATTCCATATGATCTCTATGTTCAGCTTCTAAACGTGAATATACCAGAATATCGTCAATAAACACTATCACGAACAGATCTAGAAATGGTCTGAATATGCTATTCATCAAATCCATAAATACTGCTGGGGCATTCATCAACCCAAAAGACATAACAAGGAACTCAAAATGGCCATATCTAGTTCTAAAGGCAATTTTTGGAATATCCTTCTCCCGAACCCGTACCTGGAGATACCCTGACCTTAAGTCAATCTTTGAGAAGTATTTAGCCCCCTGCAACTGATCAAACAAGTCATATATTCTCTGTAGAGGATAATTGTTCTTGATAGTAACTTTATTTAGCTGTCGATAATCTACACATTCGCAGCGAGCCATCTTTATTTTTCACGAATAGGACTGGTGCACCCCACAGCTAAGCACTAGGCCTAATGAAACCTTTATCTAACAAGTCTTTCAACTGATCCTTTAATTCTTTCAACTCGGAAGGGGACATTATATATGGAGGAATAGATATGGGTTGTGTATCTGGTAGCGTATCAATGGGGAAGTCAATTTTCTATTCTGGGGGAATAATACTAGGAAGCTCAATCGGAAATACATCTGGGAACTCACTAATCATAGGAATAGACTGAAGAGTCGGGGAATATACCTGTATATCCCAAGCCCTGATAATATAATAGGTACAACCCTTTGCAATCAACTTTCTTGCCTGGAGATAGGATATAAACTTACCCTTCAACGTAGGTGCATCTCCTTTCCATTCCCATACTACTTCTCTTGGAAAGTGGAATTTAACGGTCTTTGTCCAGCACTCAACATTAGCATAACATGGAGCTAGATAATCCACGTCCATAATTATATCAAAATCAATTATTTCTAACTCTACTAAGTCTGCAAAAGTTTGGCGACCAATAACTTCTACCGTACAACCTCGATAAACCCTTCTGGCAATAATAGATTCACCAACAGGTGTGGATACATAAAACGGTCACTGAAGTAACTCTGGTACTATTTCAAACTTCCGTGCCACTAACGAAGTAACATACGACAAGGCAGAGCCTGGATCTATCAAAGCATAAACTAAAGGGGAGCAAACATTTAATGTATTTGTCACAACATTTGGTGACGCCTCGGAGTCTTGTCTCCCCGCTAATGCATAAGTACGATCTGAACCACTGCCAGAACTAGATGCCCCTGATCTACCTCTGCCTCTTCCTGCTGGAGCTGAGGGCCTGCACCTTGCAGAAGGTGTTGGAGCATATGAACCTGTTGAGGACCTACTCTGTTGGTCCCGATCACTCTGGTTTCTAGTCGGACAATCCCTCATCATCTTAACCTCTTTTCCATAGGAATAACAGGCAGTGTAGCCATATCTACATTTCCCAAGATTTCTCCTATTACAGGTACTGCAACAAGGTATAGCTGATCTTATCTGATCTGGGGCCCTTTGCTGTTGTGAGCCTGATGCTCGTGAACTCTTACTGGGACTTGACTATCCACGGTAGTCTGATCTGCTACCCTGTTGCTGCTGAAATGGGGGTCGAGGTGGCCTACCTAATAGATGAGGCTTGGGCCCACCCCGGAACTTGGCGGGTCTAGCCCTCCGACGCTTCTCCTGACCTGCCCTGTCAATCCCATACTGACGCTGCCTGATTTCCTCTATATTCTAAGAAAAGGCCTGAATCTATGAGATATCCATATCCTCTCCTAATGTGGCTGTAACACATGATTCCACATACTTCGGTTCAAGACCCATAATGAACAGATGTACCCTGGCTGACAAAGTATCAACAAATGCCAGTGCATATATAGCCAAGGAATCAAATCTCAGCGCATATTCTTGGATGCTCATCCTGCCCTATTCCAGATATAAGAACTGCTCTACTCTATCCTATTGGATATCTTGAGGCAAAAAGTGGTCTATAAAGGCTTCAGAGAAGCTAGGCCATATAGGTGGAGGTACATCTTTGCATTTGGTCCTTTTCCAACTTTCAACCACAAAATTTCTATCTATTGTAGTCGAAACACTGCTAACTCAACTGATTCTGTGGATGAAACATGCATAACCCTGAATATCCTCTGTAGCTTGTCTATGAAATTTTGAGGGTCCTCTCTATGGTTTGTCCCTGTAAACTGTGAAGGACTCAAATCAAGGAACTCACAAGCTCTCGAACTCTCGGGCCCCTCAGTAGGCTCGACAATAACTGGTACTACAGGCTGAGGTTGATGCTGAGCAGCCATCATCTGAACCAACAGACAAACTGCACTTCTAACATCCTGATTTGAGGGTGTAGGAGGAACTGGAAGTGATGTCGATGCTTCTATTATCCTCAGAGGATTCTGGTGCCCTGGGGAACGCTGGGGAGACCAAGAGGATGTCTCTCTCTCATCCTCAAGCTGGGCTATCCCCAACTGTGGCACCCTGCTTGTACCCTCCCCTGCTGCGGTATCTAGCTCACGACTGGTTGTGGTCTGCGTTATATCCGACATCTCTGTAGACAGACATAACAATATAAGCTTAGGGACTCAACTCTATATAACTCAACTCTATAGCATGATTTGAGAGGAAGGAGGGGTAACCATACTATCATGCCTCGTAGCTTCCTGCTTATAAAATGTGATGCACAACACATTTATAAAAAAGACTCTACTAGACACGACTTGCAGAATCCCTAGGATATGATATTACCCTGGTACCAAGTTTGTCACGCCCCACCTTGGGAGGCGTAACTGGCACCTCATGCCACACTGGACTCTGAGCTGACTTAGCTGGACATATACACTTCTGGTGCATGCCAACAACACATAATTAAGGAAACAAACAGCTATATCTCGATTGTAAATACAAACCTAGGCTGACAAGGCCACTACACAACATCTGTAGTAAATCAACTAACCTAACAGTTGCAATAAAGATATCATCCTATGCGGGATGACAAGACCACCATGCTCCTAATATATAACATAATTAGGCCCCATGCATCCAACAACGTATATCATATCACAAATAGGCCCCATGCGGCCAAGAACACATAGCTAACCAAAAACTGTAGCCTACAAGCCTCTAAGAGTAAAATAATTGTCGGAACAAGGCCCCAACCTACCCAAAAACTATATAACAAAAGGTAGTCAAACCGTTAACATCTGGCAACTCCAAAAGAAAGGAGCTAGCCAATCTATTAGATTTGAACAGCTACTGAGATGGTCTCGAATCCTTTCTGTCTGGACTTGCAAGAAAGTATGTAGTGCCCCATGTGTGGGCATCAGTACAATATGTACCAAATATATAAGGCAGTAAATAATAACTGAATGAAAGCTAATAAGGAATTGAAAGTAATCAGTAATAAGGGACAGAAGTTAGCTTGAATAACCTCACAATATGGACTATAGCTAATAGGTAATGTACAAACAAGAACCTAATCTGACCCCTATAAGCCTGAAAGGTACAAATAGCATAGAATAGCCTACTTGGGCCCTCATAAGCCCCGACAAGTGCAAGCAATCCATACTTTTCCTATCTATACCACTATAGGCCCGTAGGCAAGCTATAACTAAGGTATACTCGACCTTTGAAGCTGCAACTGAGCCTTCTAGGCTCATGTGACTGTGTCTGAGTCGTATGGGCTCCTACAACTATGTTTGAGTCATCTGGGCTTCTATAACTATATCTGAGCCATCTGGGCTTCAATGACTGTATGTGAGCCGTCTGGGCTTCTATAACTGTATTTGAGTCGTCTGGGCTCCTTTAACGGTATCTGAGCTGTGTGAGCTCCTGTAACTATACCTAAGCTGTCTGGGCTCCTGTAACTGTACCTGAGCCGTCTGGGCTCTTGTAACTGTATCTGTAAGTGGAAAGAAGCTATGCGATCGCTAACAATAGGTAGGTCACCTAGAAAGATACCACCCGGTCCCCTTGGAAACCTTAGTGCCACTTATTGGAAGATAAGGCCATTCTATCATAATAGATAAGGCCATTCTATCATAATTCTAGTCCTGCAGGCGTCAAGATACGCCAATGGGTTGTAGGTGAGCTCTACTGTATATGTAGGCATAGAACTAAACATTGTATCACCAAACTATGCCTTATGTTGCCTAACTTAACAATGTACGCTAACAGCTAACCTCCAGCCTCTTTGGCCTTAATATGACAACAAAACACTACTAGTCTCCTTAACCGTAAATAACTGAACAGGGAATCCCTTTGTCGCTTCTAGCGATAATCAACACTGAATACAAACCTTCCCGACAAGGGATACTATGTTATAACTTCAATTCATCTCATAGCAGCTAACCAAAATATTATAAGAATAAGCTACTACAAGGTATTGGTCATATGAGCTAAACAACCATAATAACTGGTCGAGAGGAGTTAGCCTTAACATACCTTATTTTGGGACTTTTCTCTTATGTCATGCTGCCGATGATTATCAATGAAAATTATTATCTTTACTACTGCAACTAAAGAATTTTTTTCACTTGAATTCACTGATGACCGCTTCAATTTGTTAGATGCTGATGAAGAATCAAGGATCGAATATAGAGAAAATAATTTGATGATCCTTTCTCATTTCCCCTCCTTTAGCACTCGACAAGCATGTCATATTCAATTCTTACTTGAGAAATTCTTTATTGCAAGGTGCTGGAGAAAGAGGTTTGCTACAAGTTATAT
>JACEIK010004381.1:87545-127561 GCA_018107945.1 Datura stramonium
CTAAAGGTTATGTAGGACTTAATTCTTCCTTGGTAAGCATTACTTACCCCACTTACTATAATTGCCACCTTTCAATTAAACTAGGTCCACAAAATTTTACATCTAGAGTTCAATGTGTGTCTAATTTTTTGCTATAGATATGACCAAGTAATTAGGATGTTACGGAACTCATCCCGGTCACATACCGATTTAGAAGTTATTCGACTTCAAATCTTGACATACAATCATTGAGTAATTTAAATACCTCATAATACAACCTTATTATAGTACTAAGCACCCTTGTCCATATCTTTAATGTATAAGTTTATCGTTTAAATTATACGGGGTGTTACAATCTTGTCCTTATTGGTCCTGTAGAAATTTTGGCTATAAGATTGTTAAGGTCTTTAGATGACCTTTAAAGTAACAAGAAAACATAAGTGAAATGAACTAATTAGAGATATGAGGAAGAAGAGAAAGAAGAAGAAGAATAATATAGAGAGTATATTTCTCAGTAGTTTGTGTAGAATTCATAATGTTGTACAGTTGCAATATATGAGGTATTTATACATGTGAGATGATCACCTACAACCATGATTTACAACTTATCTACTTAACTACTTCTAACTGAAAAATTAGTTGTAACTAACTTTTAGTGTACCTAACTTAAAGTGCAACTAACTTCTAGAAACTGTAGAGCTATTGACATAACTCTTTTTTTCTTTTTTCTTTTTCTCAATACTTTCCATCAAGCTAGGTGTAGTAAAAACATTTAGTAGATCTAGCTTGGAGTTGAGATACACATGTTGAGTCTTGTTAAGGCCCTTAGTGAATATGTTTGTAGGATGGTCTTTGGTATTAAGATATTCTGTCTTCACTAACCTTGTTGAATCTTCTCCCTTATGAAGTGACAGTATATTTCTATGTGTTTAATGAAACACTAGATTTACAGTTATTTGAATTGCTGCCTTGCTTTCACTATAAATGGTTACTAGTAGTTGAATATTAACTCCAATCTCTTTGAGCTTTCATATTAACCAAGTCAATTCGACCACTATTCATGCCATACTCCTATATTCAGATTTAGTAGAGCTTCTTGATATAGTGGTCTATTTTTTTAATTTGCAAGAGACTACTAATTCCCCAATTTTAATAACAAAAACCAGTAATGAACCTTCTTGTGTGTGGGTATGCTGCCAAGTCAACATCACAGAAAGCTGTAACTTTGTCTTGAGGTTTGCTAGATAGGAGTGTGCCTAGACCAGGTTGATTTTTGACATATCTTACTATTCTTTGAACAGCTTTCATGTGTGATGTCTTAGGCTGTTATAGATATTGGCTGAGTGTTTGAACACTAAATGCAATATCAAGCCTTGTGACTATGAGATGGAGTAGTTTTCCAATAAGTCTTTGATAGGCTCCTTGATCAGATAGTACTTTATCATTGATAGATGATCTAGTGACTTATTCATCGTACTCTATAGTTGTGAGTTTTATATTACTGATGAGTAGGTGTAAGAGCTGATTTAGCAGCTGGGAGTCTTAGTTTAGAGATCAACTCAATGCATACTATTTTCTGGTGCATCATATTTTCAAGTTTTGAACTTGCAAAATCTATTCCTAGAAAATACTTAAGTTCTCCCAGATCCTTCATTTTGAAAGATTGTTGTAGTGCTTTCTTAGTCTCCTCTATCAGCTCTAATCTATCACATGTTATCAGCATATCATCAACATAGATGAGTATCATGGTAACCCTCTTGTTTGACCTTTTGATGAACAAGGAGTGAACATACTTGCTTTGTGTAAACTGTAACTTCAATAGTGTCTCTATCAAGTTGGCATTCCATTATCTTGGTGCCTGTTTGAGACCATACAGGGATTTCTTGAGTCTGCATGCCTTATTCTCCCCTTGAGTCTAAAATCCTTGAGGAAGTGTCATGTAGATCTCATCATATAAGTCACCTAATAAAAAGGCATTATACATATCTATTTGGTGTATGTGCTAGTTCTTTGATGCTGCTATTTATAAGATTGATCTAACAGTGACCATTTTCACCATAGGAGAAAAGGTTTATTGATAGTCTATTCCCTCAGTCTGACCGTACCCTTTAGAAACCAATCTGACTTGTAGTCTTTCAACCTTACCTGTTGCCTTATACTTGACTTTGTAAATCCATTTGCAACCTATTAGCCGCTTTTCTTTTGGTAGACTAACTATATCTCAACTATGATTGGTTTGAAGAGCTTCTATCTCAGCCTTCCCATTGTGGATCTAAAAAGGCTTCTTCATATGTTCTTGGCTCTGTGATGGTGGAGAAAGCTGTAAGGAATGCATTGTACTTGAAAGAAATATTCTCATAGGAATGCATTGTATTTGAAAGAAATACTCATAGGATATGTAATTGGCTCTAGGATAAGGAATATCTTGATGGAAAGATAGAGATACAAAGTCCTTTAGCCATATAAGTGGATGTTGTGTTCTAGTTGACCTTCTAGGAGGATCAGTTCTAGACACTACTCTCTTAGGAAGTGATAATGCATAATTTGAGATAAAGACCTAGCTGGTGGTGAATGGACTGAGCAATGCCATTTTATTGTGGCAACATTGTCCTTTGATCTATTTGACTTGCTGCAGGCCCATCTTGCATATCACATCCTGGTGCAGTGGTTACAGTTAGTTCTTCCTATTGGTCATTAGGCAAAGTGTTTGTGGATACTGGACCTTCTAGAGATCCATTCTTGAATTAAAACTCTCCTTCCATAAACATAAAATCCCTATTGACAATAAAAGCCTTGTTACTTAGATCATACAGAATATAGCCTTTTTGTACTTTAGAGCATCCTATTAGTACAACAGGCTTTGATCTAGGCATTAACTTATCAGTCTCAGATATAGTTTTTTCATAACATAAACAGCCAAGTACTTAAGTGACTCAATGAAGGCTTTCTGTTATACACTTTTTCATAGGGAGACATGTGAACAACTGAGGTGGGTAAACTGTTAATCAAATAAATAGATGCTTGTACACTGCGAACCCAAAATCATAGTGAAGTGTTAGCTTAAAATCTAATAAATCTTGTAACTTCTAGTATGTGTTATTCTTATACACAGTGACCCCAAAATTTTAGTGGAATGTTAGCCTGAAACCTAATAGCTCTTGTAAATTCTAGCATGTTTCTGTGCTTTCTCTCTGCGATACCATTTTGTTGAGGTGTATAAGTACATGATTTTTGATGGATAATTCCTAGTTGCTTAAACATGTTGCTATATGTATCATTAAGGAATTCAGTACCATTTACAGACCTTACTATTTTAATAGATTTCCAAAACTGAGTTTTGACAAACTTTAGAAATATAGGAATAACAATATACACGTTAGAATTCAATTTTAATAAGGAAATCCAAGTCATTCTAGTAAAATCATCAACTATAGTCAAGAAGTATTTATTGTCATCAAAGGTTTGAATCTTATAAGGACCCTATACATTCATGTGTAACAGTTCAAAATATCAGTAGATCTAATAGAGCTATCAGGAAAAGGTAATCTACATTGTTTTGCACATGGGCACACTTAACATTTATTTAGAGTATTCATTATATTCTGAGTCTTAGCATGAAGTATTTTAGTCAGTGCAGTACTAGATACATAACCACATCTCTTATGCCACAAATCTATGTCATTTGTATTGAAAGTAGTAAGTAACTTCTTGAGCTGATAAACTGGTTCCTCCATTCTGTCCAGTAGGTTGATTGAATAACAAGTAGAGACCATCACATTCTTTACCAAGCACTTTCACCTTCCCATTGTAGAGATCCTGAAATATACAAAAGTTTGAATAAAATGAAGCTACATAATTCAACTCTTTGTTTCTTTTGGTATATACATCAGGTTATATTTGAATTGTGGTAATACAAATACATTGTTTAAGGTATTTTATTTAGAGATAGTGTATGAACTAGTGTGAATAACCTAAGACACATCCCCACTAGGCAGATGTACCTTCTTTGGATTGATGCTCCTAATTATAGAAGCTTTATCCAACATATTTACATATGAAATCATGTGATTTATAGCTCCAATGTCAATTATCTAGTTTCTAAAGATTTTTGACACTAGTATATCTTTACTACTGGATATACCTGACCTTTTACCTACCTCACTGACTGATAGTACTATGTATGGCACAACTTTGATTTGAGCTTGATTGAGTAGTTAGACAATCTGTTCTTAGACAATCTGTTCATACTGATTCTGAGTGAATGCTCCTGCCACAGGTTGACTGATGTGCTGTGAGTTTATAGCACTTTCGACGCTTAACACTGAGGAAACTAGCATGGATTTAGGTGTGTTTATATGGATATGAGACACTTTTACTTTGTTTTTAGGATTGGAGATGAATTATGCAAAAGATGGAGAAAAATGCAGAAAAGTGGCTAAGTACAGATCTTAGTACAACCTATACCATCCTGGTACGAGTGTACTGAGAGTCGTGGAAAGGTCCAGGATCAAAGCATGAGGCAAAGGCAACTTACGACTCATGGTACAAGCCGTACCATAGCAGTTGTAGTAAATTCCAGAAGGTTTTGCATAGGCCAAGTATCTTGATACGGGTAGCAACCACGAGTCGTGAGATCTACCTAAGACCCGTACCAAGGAATCATGGAAAATCCCAGAAAAAGAGAAGACTGACATAACTCAAGGTACGAGATAGAGTCACAAATCATGGAACTGAGGTACGAGTCGTACCAAGCTATCCGTGAAAGTTAACAGAGTATGATAGAAAGTGCAAGTTCAAGCCGCGGGAAGATTGTATGACTCATAGGTTCTTGGTATGAGTTGTACCAGAAGTCAACACTTAGCCAGATTCTGCAGAAGCCAGCCAATAAACAAGTCAAGGTACGACCCATACAATCCTGTTACGAGCCGTATGTGAAGGCGACGACAATTTTTGGTAGTTTCCCCATTTATTTAGGGAAAGATTTCAATTATTTGTATAAATTCTTTTAGGTTATTTTCAGTAGGATGAACAAATTAAAGAGTCGAGCATTAAGTTTTTCATTGAGAGACAAGTTGTTGTTAATTTTAATTCAAGTCTTGGAGATTTTCTTTCTTTGATCTCTTCCTTGTTCTTGAAATTATTCAACATCAATTCTTGAAATAATCAAGCATCTTTTCTTTTTAATCATCTTTGTAAGTATTAAAGTATGTATTTGTCTGTGAATGCTAATAACGATCTTACAATCATCAGAGGCTCAATACCACCACGACTAAGGTTGTGGGAACCATGGTGAATTAACAAACTAAGGATACACAAAATGATTCTAAACCAATGCTAAATATTTGTATTGTATTCTCTTCATCTTTAATATTTCTTAACGAAGCACAATTAAGACTTGCCCGAATTCTTTACTTTCTTGAACCTAGAGAAGTAGAGATTAAGAAAAGAGAATTATAACAAGCCTTGATCTTTATGGGTCATTGTGTGACTTGAGCTATGGTCAAAGGATAGTTAATTTGTAATAAAGTGATAACGGTTGAATTGATATCGCTCATGAGACCTAAAAAGGTGATTGAATATAGTCATCCAATAGGGCCGAACCAGTGGTTTGGATGAACTCTAGTTAGCAGTTCTATAGGTAAGCACTGAGATAGATCAAAAGTGTAAACCCGAAGTATTTATGAACCCATGGGGAACACTTAACCTAGTTAATTGTAAATATTGATAAACAACAATCAATTCTCAATCTTATCTTATATTTTCTTTTATAAACCCCCTTTTTGGAGATAATATACCTAAGAGCTTAAATACCTGCATTATTTTATAGCTTGATCATATTTCCTGTGGGATCAACTCCAACTTTTGTTGGGTTCTTTATTGACAACATCTGCTTCATGCTTTATTAGGAGTGTGAGTTTGAGCATTATCAAAAAGTAGCACCATTGTCAGGGAATAAGGCTTAAGATTAGAGTAATTGCTTGTGTTTAACATTTAGTTGTTATTTTCTCATTTACATTTTTTTTATTTTTGACACCCACAAGTATGTCCCTTTCCCTTGTTCTTACATATTTTATGCTTCGGGGATGAAGCATGATTTTCAAAAAGGGGTGTACTTGTATATTTTTGATTCGTTCGAGGATTTTTCTTGTTGTGTCTGTTTTTCTTCGGGCATGCTATCTAGTAGAACCAGCATGTTTAGATTATTTTTGTTTAATTAGAAGTAGCTTAAAATACTTTTCAGCCAATAAATGCACTAGTTTGATGTTTTTGAAAAAATTGACCCTATTTGAAAATTTAGTTTTGATATTAGTTGTGTCGTTAATTGCAGTTGTATGACTTCTGTGGATCTTTGTATGGCATTTAAATTATGAACATGAGTAGTTGTGGCTTAGCCATGCATGAACTGGATAGGTATATTCAATGGAAACCGGTACCATGAGTGAGTGGGGATGTATACTTAGTTCAATACTGCGTAGAGGATCTAAAACTTGCCCGGTTGGTTTTTGCATAGACTTTAGGATAGTTGGTTAGGAGATGATCATAGGTCGTTATTGATTTTAGCCACTTTAGCTTAAATTACCTTACCAAATGATGATGAATTCCTTGATCTCGAGTTTGAGCCTTATATTAACCATTTTTATTTGATTAACTTTAACCTTACCCATTGTTTATAATGAACCTGTTTTGGCCCTAATCCCTCCTTGGACATTGTGAACCTCAACTCAGGCAAAATTCCTAAGTTGAGGGTGACTATAGTAGGGGTGCATAAATTGTGAGGAGGAGAAAAAGAAAAAGAAAAGAAAAAGGTTAAAGATGAGGTGTGGTGTGACAAGAAAAGAAAGAAAAAAGAGCCGACAAAGAAAAATGAAAATAAAATAAAATAAAAGAGAAAAAGGAATGAAAAAGTTAAGAAAAACACACCACACCTGCATATTGCATGTAAATGGAGAAAAGAGAGGGAAAAAAGTTGAAAAAGTGAAAAGTGGGGTAAAAAAGTATAAAGTGGAGCCACAAGTATGTAGTGCCAAGGAGGGTTTAGTCACATAATTCCATATTTACCATACCCATCCTTAAGCCTACATTACAAGCCGAAAAAAGTCCTATAGTGATCCTAGCTTAACTTTCCGAAGAGCCAAAGTAGAGAAAATAAGGGCAAGCCTATGGTATCCGATGTGCAGTATTTGGAACTTCTTTGGGAGAGTGAGAGCCCCATTTGTTTAGTCCCAAGTTTCTTATTTTATGTATCTGTGAGTGTTGGTTCATTTGCTGTGAGAGTACTTGATTTGTGTTCTATTTTACCAATTATCTATGTGAATAGCATTGGTGATAGCTCAATTCAATATTAATATTGGATGCCATATATTGATCCATGTATGTCATTGATTGTGGTTAAATAAGCGCATAGCTGACTTAATTTGAATGGAAAAGGGGTCATTAGCTGATAGTGGTTCATAGTGAAAATTTTGTTGTGTTGGCTATAGGTATTCTAGGTTTACTTTCGAGTTAAGCATCATTTTTAGTTTTAGCCTTCTTTGCCTGCTTTAAGTTGAGGGTGTTGATGTGCTGTGAGTTTAAAGTACTTTCGATCTTTTAAACTGAGGAAACTAGCATGGACTTAGGTGTGTTTATATGGATATGAGACATTTTTACTTCATTTTTCAGGGAAAATAGATGTTGGAGATGAATTGTGCAAATGATGGAGAAAAATGCAGAAAAGTGGCTAAGTACGGATCTAGTAGGATCCATACTGAGAGTCGCAGAAAGGTATAGGTCCAAAGCATGAGGCAAAGGCAACTTACGACTCATGGTATGAGCCGTACCATGATAGTATGAGTCGTACTATAGTAGTCGTAGTAAATTCCATAAGGTTTTGCATAGGCTAAGTATCCTGGTATGGGTAGCAACCATAAGTCGTGAGATCTACCTGAGACCCATACCAAGGAACCGTGGGAAAGCCCAGAAAAAGAGAAGACTGGCAGAACTCAAGGTACTAGAAGGAGTCACAGATTGTGGATTTGAGGTACGAGTTGTACTAAGCCATCCGTGAAAGTTAACAGAGGATGTCAGAAAGTGCAAGTTCAAGCCACAAGAAGATTGTACGACTCGTAGGTTCTTGGTACGAGTCGTACCAGAAGTGAACACTTAGCCAGATTCAGTAGAAGCCAACCAATGTATGAGTCAAGGTACGACCCGTACAATCCTGTTACGGGTCGTATGTGAAGGCGGCGATAGTTTTTGGTAGTTTTCCTGTTAACTTAGGAGAAGGTTTCAATTATTTGTATAAATAGTATTTAGGTTATTTTCAGTAGGAGGAACAGATTAGAGAGTCGAACATTAAGTTTTTCATTAAAAGACAAGTTTTTGTTAACTTTAATTCAAGTCTTGGAGATTTTCTTGCTTTGATCTCTTCCTTGTTCTTGAATTATTCAATATCAATTCTTGCAATAATCAAGCTGACTTTCTTTTCAATCATCTTTGTAAGTATTCAATTATGTGTTTGTTTATGAATGCTAATAACGATCTTACAATCATAAGAGGCTAAAATCTCCACAACTAGGGTTGTGGGAACCATGGTGAATTAATGAACTAGGGTTACACAAAGTGATTCTAAACCAGTGCTAAATATTTATATCGTATTCTCTTCATCTTTAATGGTTCTTAATGATGCGCAACATTAAGACTTGCCCCAATTCTTTACTTGCTTGAACATTGAGAAGTAGAGATTAGGAAAAGAGAATTACAACAAAGACTTGATCTTTATGGGTCATTGTATGACTTGAGCTGCGGTCGCAGGATAGTTAATTTGGAACAAAGTGATAATGGTTGAATTGAATCACTCATGAGACCTAACCCGGTGATTGAGTATAATCATCCAATAGGGACGAACAAGTCATTTGGATGAACCCTAGTTATCAATTCTAATAGTAAGCATTGGGATAGATCACAATTGTAAACTCGAAGTAGTTATGAACCCATGGAGAACCCTTACCCTAGTTAATTGCAAATCATGGTAAACGACAACCAATTCTCAATCTTGTCTTATAATTGCTTTTATAAACCCCTTTTTGGAGATAACATACCTAAGAGCTTAAATACTTGTGTTATTCTATATCTTGACCATATTCCCTGTAGGATTGACCCCAACCTTTGTTGGGTTCTTTATTAACAACGTCCGCTTCATGCTTTATCAGGAGTGTGAGCTTGAGCGTTATCATTGACTCATTTGAGCATCTTGGCGTGAACCATGCACTCCCTCTTCTTGAGACTCCCATGTATGTCTGTTATGCTATGAATTTACAACACTTTTGAAGCTTAAAACTTAGAAAATAGCATGGAATAGGTATGTTTATACGGATATGAGGTGTTTTTACTTTAGTTTTAGGGAAAATAGGTATTTGAGCAAAAATGTGCAAAATATGCAGAAAAATGTAGAAAATCAGCCATGTACTGATCTTAGTACAAGCCGTACCTAGATTCTACAAGCCGTATTGAGACTCGTGGAAAAGCTTAGAAGGATGGATCAATGCAAAGGAAAAGTACAACTCTCAGTACGAGCTGTACCAAGACGGTATGAGCTATAACTGGAACTGTGGAATACTCTAGAGGGAAGTTGCACAATTGAAGTCTCCTGGTACGAGTAGCACCTACGGATCGTAGCATCTACCTACAACCCATACCAGGAGCCATGGGAAGCTTCAGTGATTCTAAAGGACTTGGCAAAACTCAAGATGCAACAAGCAGTCACGAGTTGTAGGAGCAAGGTACGAGGCATACCACAACACTCATGGAAAACTTCAGAAGATGCCAAAGTTATCAGAGCCAAGCCGCGGATGGATTGTACGACTCGTAAGATCATGGTACAAATCATACCAACTGCCAACACTTAGCCAATTCTGCAGCAGCCAAGGAATGTACGAGATCAAGGCACAACCTGTATAATCCTGTTACGGGTCATATGATGAGTCATACGACGTGTCAGTGCCAATTTGAATATTTCCCTGTTCACTTAGTAAAAGGTTTCTATTGTCTGTATAAATACCTTTTATGTTTATTTAGTAAGAGAACGTCAGAATACATTGAGAGAAGGTTCATAATTAATTGTTTGTGAATTATTATCAAGTTTGTAAACAATATTGAAGAGAAATTCTTGAGATCAAAACTTGGTTTTCTCAATTGTTCTTGATTTTTTTCATCAATATTCAAAGCAGGTTTTCTTCTGATTATCATTGTAAGTATTCAATTATGTGTTTGTCTATGAATGCTAATCACAATCTTATAAACATGAGAGGCTAAATCCTCAACAATTTATGGGTTGTGAGAACCATGGTGGATTAATGAACTACGTTACATAAAGTGATTCGAAACCAATGCTAAACGCTTGTATTGTATTCTCTTCATCTTTAAACATTTCTTAATGGTCTCCAACGTTAGGAATTGCCTGAATTCTTTACTTTCTTGAACCTAAAGAAGTAGAGATTAGGAAAAGAGAATTACAATAAAGCCTTGACTTTTATGATCATTGTATGACTTGAGCTGCAATTGTAGGAAAGTTAATTTGGAACATATTGATAATGGTTAATTTGAAATCTCACACGAGACCTGACCTGGTGATTGAGTATAGTCATCCAATAGGGGCGAACCAATCATTTGGATGAATTTTAATTATCAGTTCTACAAGTAAGCATCGGGATTGATCACGTGTGTATACCCGAAGTAGTTATGAACCCATGGGAAACACTTACCTTAGTTATTTGTAAATCTCGATAACAACCACTATTGCAGTCTTGTCTTACTATTGATTTCTATAAACCCTCCAATTTAGAGATAACCTACCAACAAGTTTAAGTACTGGCATTAGTTTAATTCTTACCATATTTCCTGTGGGTTTGACCCCAACCTCTTTGTTGGCTTCTCTATTGAAAACGTCCACTTCATACTTTGCCAGAAAGTGTGAGTTTGAGCGTTATCAAAAAGTGGCGCCATTACCGGGGATGAGTTTGAGTTTCTTGACGAAGTTTGAGTAGTCAAGAGACTTGCATCGTGCTGTGACATTAAATTAGGTGCTTCTTGGGAGGCAAACCATGAGGTGGTTTGGCGAATTTTAAGTAACCGAAAAACCTGTGTCGTGCCGTGACGTTAAATCAGGTGCTTCTTGGGAGGCAACCCAACTTCATTAACTTATGTATGCTCAGTGTGCAGGTGAAACAGAAACAAGTTACAGAAAAATTACATAATAGACTGGTGCAATGAGTCTCAGTATGACTCATAAGAGGATTGTACGGGCTGTAGTACGAGTCGTGGTGNATCTGCGGGTGAAAAGTTGTGTTAAGTTTTACATGTGCATAAGTTCAGAGTATGGTTGGTCCTACGAATCGTAACTCCATTGTATGGGTCGTAGTACTCACCGTGCCTATGAACTATGCAAAGTATGGACTCCAATTCAGAGTGACCTATGAATCATGGTACGGTTCGTACCTTCATGGTACAATTCGTATGATGTACTCGTAGGTCCACAGGTAAGTTTCTTAAAATCTCTGCTATGAGTTCTAGGGACAAGTCGCAGGTCTTTCCTACGACTTGTGGTATGAGTCTTGACGGGCCAAATTGCTTAAAACAAGCCGACTCGGCCTAGATTTTTTAAAATATGCCCTAAAACTATTTAAGCTTCAAAATTTCTGGACCCTTCTCCCATGCACTAAAATTTGAACTTACGAACACTCCCACGACTTCCCTTATACTCGTAACCCAATAAAAAATTAATTGAGCAAGATTTTTGCTCGATTAAGACTACTAAAGTCGGATTCAAACCCTAGTCTCTAACATGCACAAAGTGAGCAAGAGTTTTGCATCATTCAAGTAAGTCTTATGCTTTGAATTGGTTAAAGATACCTTCGTGTTTTTGCAAACTTGTTTAATAACTGGGAGTCCTCAGAAAGCATGAAAATATAGGAGGATAATGATCATTGATGTGTTAAATAAATGTGTGACTGGGTAGGGTTCAAGAATGCTAAAAATTGAATGTGAACTGCTATAAATTGAGTTATGGATTGTGAATAAAAAGGGGAGGAACACGTAATTGTAAAAACGTGAAAAATTCATGCCTAGACTTGGGAAATTTTGAGTACCCAACATAAAATTGAATTCACCTACAAACTGACATGAAAAGAAGGCAAGGACAGGCTTCACAAGCCTTCCTACGACTCATGGTTTCACACTACGACTCGTAGGATGGCTTGTTGGGGTTGTCCAGGCCAAATGTAGAATAATTAAGTGGTACGAAACCTAGTATGGCAAGTAGTATCCTACTATTAGTCGTACCTGGTAATCGTACCAGGAGTCTGAAAAGGTTCAAGTCTAAAAGTGTTATACCCCGAGAGCTCAAAGATCAGACCCGGGAGTTTAAAATGGGAAAAAACTGAAGATTCAAGTTGTGGGCACAAAATGAGTCATTGGACGACTCGTGAGACCATCCCACGAGTCGTCAGGTGACTCGCGGGGAAGACCAGTGGAGAGTAGGAAGTTTGGAGGAAAAGGGTTCCAACGGGCGTGGGAACAACTCGTGGTCAGTCACCACGAGTCGTTAGGTCAACAGTGGTGTAAGGGAGAAGAAAAATAGAAGAGGTCAGACCAGTGTACTTGACGATTGGTGACCACGAGTCATGGTCACCCCTGATAAACTGTTACGTGATTTGTTACGAGCCTAGGAGTTTAGACAACGAAGAGTACTCAATGAGCAACATGAGGATTCGTTTGGGCCGAGGATGAGTCGTTAGGTCGTCCGTTAGGACCACCTGACAGTTATTTTTCTGCAAAATAGTAAAGGATCTTTTCGTAATTCCTAAGTCCTAGGGGCCTATACTACGTCGTTTAAGGCTCGTTTTAGTGGGTTTTAAGAGGGAAAAATCTATTCTAAGTTATTAATTCCATGCATGCAAGCTTGAGAGGTTGAAGAGATGATTCAAGGCTAGTATTCAAGGTTTCCATCCAATTTCCTCTTGGGTGATCAAAGATTTGGTGGAATCAATCCCTCCCATGTATGTAGGGTTATGAGTGAGTGTTTCCTTCCTCAACCATGTCCAATCTCTATCTAAGTATGAGAAATTTCTATGATCAAGTTATGGGGTTTTTACTCAATTGAATAATTCTTTAATTTCTATACATGGGTACGATTAGATTATGTTTCTATTGATGAATTGTGAATCTTGGGCAGATTTTAATTTTTTTTCAATCAAAATTGTGTTTTATAAATTATGAAATAAAATGCCCATGGATGAAAAGTTCATGAAAGAAGAGAATGATGATGAATGTAAGATGATGATGAGATTTTATGATGAAAAGCATGTTTCTAAAGCAACCCATGATTCTGATATTATTTTCAAAACAAATTGAGTGGATCCAAGCATGATAAAGTTTTGGGCAAAGCCATCATAACGAGTATGATTATGTAGTATCTCTAAAGTAAGCTTACTACATGATTTTGGAGTAGATGCTCCCACTATCTTTGGGCTTGTGGTATGTTCGAAATAAAGTTTCTCATATGCATGAATTCATAATTACGATGTATGTTATTATTGAGCTACGTTTTCATACTATGTTGGTTCTATGCATGATTTCATTATTGAGTTTTGTCAAATGACAATGTTGAGCATCGTTTCATACGATGTTGAATTTATGCATGATTCCATTGTTGATCTTTGTCAATAGAAGATGTTGAGCTTTGTTATATACGATGTAGAGCATTGCATGTTTTGGGAGAAGAGTCCAGCACCGAGCGGGCTAAGGCTCGATCACCCTATGCCCCAGAATTACGCGCCAAATTTTAGTTATCTACTATTATATGACTTGGGACCTCCCTAGTGAGCTTCCCTGCTAGAATGGGCCTTTCAACTAAATATCGATATCATGGTAGCGCCCCAGCTACGAAAGATTTTGAATGACTGCCCACTTAAGGTGATAGTTGGGACTACGTAAGCTCTATCATGGTATGTCGGCTAAGTGACAAGTCCCCCATTGTCTATATGATTCTGATTTGCATATTCATTACCTGCGGTTAATATTTTACACATGCATATTCTAAAAGTAAGGTTTACCCATTTTCAAGCTTTTCTTATAAAATGTCGTGTTTCAGCTTTGAGTAATCTGAGTTAGTTATGGTGTTATGAAGCCTATGCTTGTCATATTATGCAAAGATCACGATTTCAGAATGAATGCATGCAGTCCTTCCTCTAAGATTTGAAAGCCTATGTTATGTTATGAAATGTTTTAAATGATTTAATTTATTTGGGTTGGCTTTTACATTACCTTGCATACTCGCTATATTCCACGCACTGACCGTATACTTATGTTGTATCATTTTACATTACAGACTCACTCTCTGTGCTCATCCCCGTTTGTAGTCGTTTGTTAGAGTTAGCACCTACTTGGTTAGTGAGTCCCTCATCCCTCTGGTGGCCACATTTCCTCATGCCCATATCTCGCTAACATTGTTGAGTTAGTTGGGGAAAGGTCCCATCAACTCGTCTAGATTAGAGGCTTTTCAGACTTTGTATGTTTAGCTTCGATGTTTATTCTGATGTCATGTTGAGTTAGACTCGTTGAGTTTATATTGATGATTTATTCACTTTATCAAATGAGTTATATGTATGCATATGCCATGGGTTGACTTGGGGTCTCTCGGGTCCCTCGTCCTGCTCCACATCTGGGCCTTCTGTTCGAATCGTGAAAACTTGGTATCAGAGCCACAGGTTTGAAGTGTCCTAGGGTGTTTGACAGACGCGTTAAGTAGAGTCTTTTCATGGGTGTGAAGTGCCCTCACTTATGATGAAGAGGCTACTTGACGCCTAGGAAATATTCCCTTTCATGATCTATGTCACGCGATTAAAAGTCTTTCTATCCTTCTAATTCATGTTATTCGCGATTTCAGAATCATGGATCCTTGAAGTATGAATGGAAGGAGGAATTGAGGCAGAGGGCCATGAGGATGGAAATGGTTATGGGTATTAGCCACCTCACCAGCTCAAGAGCCTTAGAACTGCCGGCTTCCTATGTAGAGTTCCAGGTCGCTGGCCATTCAGATGCTTGCGTAGGCCTTGATTGCTTAGGCCAAATCAGTGTTATACATAGATCATGTTCCGCAAATGGCACGGCAGCGGCAGCTCGAGTCTGAGACTTCTTGAGGGTGAATCGCCTGAGTTTTGGGGTCCAAGGTAGATGAGGATCCATGATTTCATTGATGAGATTGTCAAGATCACCCAAGTCATGAGGGTGAGTAGTGTGGAGGCGCAGAGTTGGCCTTACTTGTTGAAGGGGGTTGCGCATATCTGGTTTCGCTACTGAAAGATAGCAGATACAGGAGCAGGCCTCCTATCATGGGAGGAGTCTTAGGCCGCGTACCTAGACGGCTCTTCCCCTGGAGATAAGGGAACCGAAGGAAGCTGAGTTTGTAAACTTGAAGCACGGAAGAATGACAGTGCAAGAGTATTCCCTTGAGTTCACCTGCTTCATTAAAATACGCCCTGAGTTAGTGGCTGACAGAGGCGCGGTGAGCAGTTTGTGCATGGTATAACAGAGTATTTGAAAAGGAGGCTTCTGATTGCTATGCTTCATCAGATATGGACTTCCCTCGCATAGTGTTGTATGCCCAACAGATAGAGGCAGCACATTCGAGAGAGAGGGAGGCCAAGAGGGCCAGACCAAGGACCACACAGATTCTCTCAGCAGAGGTCCGGTGTGGGCACTCGACAAACAGACTCACTCAGATCATCAACTCCAAAGATCTTTCGCATCGAGTGTGCCATCTAGGCCTAGAAAGATTAGAGAGGGCGAGCATCAGGCTCGAGGGGTCAGAGCAGCAGGCCCATAGATTCTAGCATCCCAGTTGTCGTAGATGTGGTCAGGGCACACAGGCCAATGCTTGGCAGATTCAGGTGCTTGTTTCTGGGTGGGCAAACTCAAACACATGCTTCGAGATTGTCCAACTCGTGAGGCAGGATCAGGTTGTGGGTTGAGGCCCAACTTCTAGTTCAGCAACCCCTCCCCCACGCTCAGCACTTCAGGGCATCTATCAGCATAGCTGGCGGTCAGCTTCAAAATAGATTCCCATGCTTTAGCTTCCTCGTCAGAGCAGGAGGCCCCTGATTATGGTCACCGTATGTTGTGAGTTTTCCATATTGATATATATGCTTCGCTAGATCTGGGGCTACCCTGTCTTTGTGACACCATATGTAACAGTAGCTTCGAAATCGGGGTCCCAATGTCTTGTCAAAACCTTCTCAGTTTCCACTCCAGTAGGTGACTCCAATTATAGCTAGACGGGTGATAGAGGTTTTCCTAAATTTCAAATTCTCAAGGTCACCTCACCGTATCTGATAGAGTTAGCCATGACCGATTTCGATGTTATTCTCGACATGGATTGGCTATTTGCACGCTTATGCTTCCAGTTAATTGTAGAACCTGAGTAGTAGAGTTCAGATTTTTGGGTGAGCCGCCTAGGATGGAAGGGTAGTTCAAATTCGTGGCCTATAGTCGATTCATTTTCTACCTTAAGGCTAGGAAGATGATTTCTGAGTGGCTCTGCGTACCATCTAGTTAGGGTTAAGGATGTTTGATCTCGAAACCCTGACTATCCAGTCAGTTCCAGTAGTTCGTGAGTATCCAGATGTCTTTCCTAATGATTTGCCGTGCTCTCTCCCCCATGAGATTAATTTCTGCATAGATCTTCTTCCCAACACGCAGCCTTATATCTATTCTTTTCCAGGATGGCCCAGGTGAGCTAAAAGAGTTGAAGGATCAGCTGAAGGACCTGTTAGATGGGCGTGGCTTCATTAGGCTGAGTAAGTCTCCGTGTGGTGCACCAGTTGTTATTTGCCCGTAAATTGTTGACGGGTTCGGCCTTGATGTGCATTAATCCACGCATAACACGGTCACCGTTAAGAACAGCATCCTTTTCCCAGAATTGATGATTTGTTTGATCATCTTCAGGGTGCCAAGTTTTCTCCAAGATTGATCTCAGATCCAAGTATCACTAACTCCGTGTTCTAGAGAGCGACATCCCGAAACCGTTTTCAAGACTCAAGATGGTTACTACGAATTTGTTGTTATGTCTTCTTGACTAACCAATGCCCCTGCAACTTTATGGACTTAATGAATAGGGTGTTCAAAGAATTTTTGACATGTTCGTGATTGTGTTCATTTGATGACATTCTTATGTACTCTCTGAGCAAGGAGGACATGCCACGCCACCCCAGAGTCAGTGCCGCACTCAAGGATCGCGCTGTATGCAAAATCTGGGCAAGTGTGAGTTTTGGCTGACTTCGTGGCATTCTTGGGCCATGTGGTATCGAGTTAGGGCATAAGGGTAGATTCTCAAAAGATCGAGGCGGTGACGAGTTTGCCCTGCACTCTGAACCCATCGACATCAGGAGCTTTTTGAGCGAGAGCGGGTTACTATCGAGATTTGTTGAGGGCTTTTCATCTATTGCAGCACCTTGACCAAGTTGACTCAGAAGAAGGTAAAGGTCCAATGGTCGAAGGCTTGTGTGAAAAGCTTCTAAGAGTTGAAGACCCGACCACTTTAGCACCAAAGGTTGACCCTACTCCGAGGAACCGCTGATGGTTTTGTGGTGTATTGTGATGCTTAGAGAATCAGACTTTGGGTGTTGATGCAGCATGGGAAAGTGATAGCATATTTCAAGACAGCTTGAAAATCCATGAGAAGAATTACCCGACCCATGATCTTGAGTTGGTCATGTTGTGTTTGCATTGAAAATATGGTGGCATTTCTTGTATGGGGTCCACGTGGATGTATTCACGGATCACAAGAGCTTGCAATATGTGTTCACGCAGAAATATCTCAATTTTCAGCAAAGGATGTGGTTGGAGCTACTAAAGGACTACGACATGAATGTCCTCCACCCGAGTAAGGCTAATGTGGTAGCGGACACACTTAGTAGGCTCTCTATGGAGAGTGTGTCCTACGTGGATGAGGGAAAGGAGTTGGTGAAAGATGTCCATCGACTTGTAAGGTTGGGAGTTAGATTGGTTGACTCGACTGATGGCGGCGTTGAGCAGTAAAATGGACTTTAATCGTCCTTGGTGACTTATGTGAAAGCTTAGGCAAGACGAGGATCCTTGTTGGTGAAACTGAAGGAAGTCGTTCAGAGTCAGAAAGTGAAGGTTTTCTCTCCTTAAGGAGATGGGGTGCTGCGGTACCAGGGCTGTCTATGCATTCCAGATAATGATAATTGAGGGACTGATATTGCATGAGGCACATGGATCTAGGCATTCTATCTATCCGGGTGCCACCAAGATGTATCATGATCTGCGGGAAATATATTGGTGGAACGACATGAAGAAAGCTATTGCAGAATTCATAGCTATGCCTGAACTTTCAGCAAGTGAAAGTCGAGCATCAAAGGCCTGAGGCGATCAGATATTAGCATTCCCAATTGAAAGTGGGAAGAGATTAATATGGATTTCATTACAGGCCTACCTTGTACTCGCCGACACTATGATTCTATTTGGGTGGTAGTAGACAGGTTGACCAAGGCCGCACACTATCTACGGTCAAAACCACAGATTGAGCGGATGATTATGCCAACCGTATATCCGGGAGTTGGTGCGATTACATGGAGTGCCTCTTGTCTATTACCTCAGACCGAGGTACTCATTTTACCTCTCAGTTCTGGCGGTCTTTCCAAAAAGGCTTGGGACTTAGATTAAACTCAGCACAACATTTTGATCCGCGCCAAACGGATGGCCTGCTTTGATAACAATTTCAAAAAATTCTCAGATATATGTGAGAGCTTGTGATGGATTTCAGGTAGTTGATGATCATTTGCCTTGATTGAGATTACCATAACAAGTCCCACTGATGGAACCGTTCGAGGCCTTTATGCCGTGAGGTGCAGATCACCATCGTGATTTGAGGTTACGGGCAAAATTATGATAGGGCTTGCTTCGATTCATGAGGCTATGATGAAGGTTTAGTTGATAAGGGACAGGCTAAAATCGATCAGAAATAAATAAAAGGTCATATGCATATGTGAGGAGGGAGAGCGTTGGAGTTCGAGGTAGACGACTGGTATTTCAAGGTATTCTATGAAGGGAGTCATGTGGTTTGCAATGAAAGGGAAACTCAAATTCCCCGTTATGTTGATCCCTATTGGATTATGAGAATAATTGGCAAGGTAGCGTATGAGTTGACCTTTCCTCAGAGTTATCTTCTGTACATTCCGTGTTTCATGTGTCGTCTCTCGAAGAAATATGTGAGATCCAAACTCCCGCAGAGTCCTTTGTGGATAGCGCTGTGAAGGATAACCTTAGCTATGAAGAAGTTCCAATAGGGAAATATTGGAATGTCAAGTTCGGAGGGGCTAAGGAATAAAAAATTAGCTTTAGTTAAAGTCTTATGAGAAATCAACAGTTGAGGTGCTATTTGAGAAGCCGAAGCGGATATGATGGCTAAGATACCCACACTTATTCTCACCGCTCGCCCAATTGGTAACAATTTTTCATGACTCTACTTATTTCATGTTCACCATGTGTTCAGGTTTCTTTTATGTATGGATGTGGCGTGAAGCATGAGACTAGTCTAGCTATGTTATGAATTGGAGATAGTCATTCCGTAAAAAATTTGGTTTAAATGATCGCATTGAAGTATGATAATTGCTGCTTCTGTTTTCTATTTGTTTCTAACATTCAAGGGATGAATGTTCAAGGGGAGATATTTTTATACCTCGAGAGCTCAAAGATCGGACTCGGGAGTTTAAAACGGGGAAAAAATTGAAGATTCAAGTTGCAGGCATAGAACGAGTCATTGGACAACTCAGATTGCACTTAACAGTCATCGTGTGACTCGTGGGGAAGACCAGTGGAGAGTAGGAAGCTTGAGGAAAAGGGTTCCCATCTACGGGAACAACTTCGCTGTGGTCAGTCACCACGAGTCGTTAGGGTCAACAGTGGTGTAAGGGAGAAGAAAAATAGAAGAGGTCAGACAAGTGTATTTGGATGATTGGTGACTACGAGTCATGGTCACTCTCACAAATCAAGTGCTGATTTGTTACGGAGCTCAGGAGTTTAGACAAGGAAGAGTACCAATGAGCAACATGAGGATTCGTTTGGGCCGATGACGAGTCGTTAGGTCTGTTAGGAACACTCATATTATTTTTCTGCGAATAGTAAGGATCTTTTTTGTAATTCCTAAGTCCTAGGGACTATACTACGTTTAAGGCTCGCTTAGTGAGTTTTAAGAGGAAAACCTATTCTAAGTTATTCATTCCATGCATGCAAGCTTGAGAGGTTGAAGAGATGATTTGTGCTTGCATTCAAGGTTTCATCCAATTTCCTCTGGGGTGATCAAAGATTTCCAGGAATCAATCCCTCCCATGTATGTAGGGTTATGAGGGTGTTTCCTTCAACCATGTCCAATCTCTATCTAAGGAGAAATTTCTATGATCAAGTTATGGGGTTTTTATCCTATTGCATAATTCTTCAATTTCTATACATGGGGTACGATTAGATTATGTTTCATTGATGAATTGTGAAGCTTGGGCGGATTTTAAATTTTTCAATCAAAATTGTGTTTTCTAAATTATGAAATAAAATGCCTATGGATGAAAAGTTCATGAAAGAAAAGAATGATGATGAATGTAAGATGATGATTAAATTTGATGATGAAAAACATGTTTCTAAAGCAACCCATGATTCTGATATTATTTTCAAAATAAATTGAGTGGATCCAAGCATGATAAAGTTTTGGGCAAAGCCATCATATCGAGTATGATTATGTAGTATCTCTAAAGTAAGCTTACCACATGGTTTTGGAGTAGATGCTCCCACTATCTTTGGGCTTTTGGTATGTTCGAAATAAAGTTTCTCATATGCATGAATTCATAATTGCGATGTATATTATTATTGAGCGTTTTCTTGGCTACTATGTCGGTTCTATGCATGATTTCATTATTGAGTTTTGTCAAATGACACGTTGAGTATCGTTTCATACGATGCTGATTTATGCATGATTCCATTCTTGATCTTTGTCAATAGAAGATGTTGAGCTTCTATATTCGATGTAGAGCATTGCATGTTTTGGGAGAAGAGTCCAAAGACCGAGCGGGCTAAAGCTCGATCACCCTATGCCCCGTAACTACGTGCAAACGTAGGATGATACTATTATACGTAATTTGGGACCTCCCTAGTGAGCCTCCCTTGCTCGAAGGGACCGTCAACTTAATATCGATATCATGATAGAGTCCTTTAGCCATGGCAAGATTTTGAACGGCTCGCCTAATTTGAGTATGATAGTTGGGACCATGTAAGCTCTATCATGGTATGTCGAAGCAAGGACAAGTCCCCATTGTCTATATGATTCGATTTTCATATTCATTACTCATGGTTAATATTTTACATGCATATTCTAAAAGTAAGGTTTGGATCATTGTCCAGCTTTTCTTATAAATGCTCAAGTGTTTCACTTTGAGTAATCTGAGTTAGTTATGGTGTTATGAAGCTATGCTTTGTCATATTATGCAAAGATCACGATTTTTAATGAATGCATGCAATTCCTTCCTCTAAGATTTGAAAGCCTGCGTTATGTTATGAAATGTTTTAAATGATTTACTTTATTTAAACGGTTTTACATACCTGTATTATCTGGGTATAGTTCCACGCATCGACCGCATACTTTCTATGTTGTATCATTTTACAATACAGACCCAGCCTTCCTGTGCTCATCCCCGCGTTCACAGTCGCTTATTCGAAGTTAGTACCTACTTGGTTAGTGAGTCCTCATCCTTCGAGGGCCAGGACTTCTTAGCTGCCTTATGTATTTTCAGTTTTCGTATTGTTGAGTTAGTTGGGGTCTTGTCTCCATCAACTCGGTCTACTAGAGGCTTTCAGACTTTGAATGTGTTTAGTCCAGATGTTTGCCTGATGTCATGTTGAGTTAGAATTCCGAGTTTATATTGATGATTTCTTCAGCTTATCGAATGAGTTATATGTATGCCTATGCCATGGGTCGACTTGGGGTATCTCAGGTCCTTTGTCCCGTGTCTATGATCCGGGCCTCTGTCGACCTGCGACAAATTTGCACGATCCACTGTGCCTTGAGGTGTCCTAGGGTTCCGAAGCCACGTTTAAGCAGAGTCTTATGGGTGCGTGAAGTGCCCTCACTTATGATGAAGAGGATACTAGACGTATAGACAATGTTGAGCTCGTTATATTCGATGTAGAGCATTGCATGTTTGGTGAAGAGTCTAGCACCGAGCTGGCTAAGAGAGTAGATCACCTTATGCCTCGAACTACGTGCAAAATGGTAGGCTGGATACTATTATACACTGGACCTCTCAAAGTGAGCCTCTTGTCCGACGTGGGCCACAAATTTGATATCGATATCATGGTAGCTTCCTTAGCCCTTGTAAGATTTTGGATTATTCTGCCCACTTGAGTGTAGATAGTCAGACCATATAAGCTCTATCGTGGTATGTCGGTTATGGACGAGTCTCCTATTATCTATATGATTCTCGATTTGCATACTCATTACTCATGGTTAATATTTTACACATGCATGTTCTAAAAGTAAGTTTTGACTCATTGTACAACTTTTCTTATAAATGTAATGTTTCAGCTTTGAGTTATCTGAGTTAGTTATGGGTGTTATGAAGCTATGCTTGGTCATATTATGCAAGATTACGATTTAATGAATGCATGCTACCCTTCCTCTCGGATTTGAAAGCTCATGTGTTATGTTTTGTTATGAAATGTTTTAGACATCACTTACTTAAGTGGTTTTAGGACATTTACCTTGCATACTGGTACATTCCATGTACTGACTGTATACTTCTATGTTGTATCATTTTATGATATAGGACCCAGCCCCAAGCTCATCCCCGTTCGTAGTCGGTTGTCAAGTGAAGTTAGCACCTATTTTACGGTGAGTCCTCATCCTTCGAGGGCTAGACTTTAAGCTCTTATGTATTCTTCAATTTCGCATTGTTGAGTTAGTTGGGGTCTTGCCCTATCAACTCGTCCAGATTAGAGGCTTTTCAGACTTTGTATGTGTTTAGTTTATGTTTCATTCTTGATGTTATGTTGAGTTAGGACTTTCGCCGAGTTTATACTGATGATTTCTTAAGTTTATCGAATGAGTTAGATGTATGCCTATGTCATGGGTCGGGACTTGGGGTCTCTTGGGGTCCCTTGTCCTGTGTCTATGATCTGGGCCTTCGTTTGGGTCATGGAAAAAGTCAGAGTATGATCTTTCCTATGACTCGTGGAATCAATCTACTGTGTCATACCATGAGTATGGAAAATACAGAATATGGGTTTCAAGGGGTATCTCAAATGACTCATGGTAGATCGTACTCTTCATGGTACGAATCGTACCTTAGAGTCGTGACTTTGACTTGAGACATTACGAGTCTCAATACAGATTGTACCTTCTAGGCACTAACTCTTTTATCAGACCTAAGGAAAATTACAGAGGATATTTTTCTTTCTTTTTTTTTCGCATTTGAAATTTCAACCCTTTTCTCAACAAAGCAATGACTCGTAAAGAGGAAGGCAAACCAAACCAATTGCTCGGAGGAAAATGATAGATGAGTCCTCTGAATCTGACCATGCTGGCGACACACCTAGTGGTTTGGTGGTGGAATACAGGATCGATACATCTGATACCGATGGACCCGAACCACTAGGGCAAAGCTAAACCCTGTGCCGAGGTGGCCGCAACCACATCTCGTTGATGCTCCCTACTCCGAGGAGGGAGCCGAGGAAAGAGTCCAAGAGTTTGATAGTGGCTCTAATGATGATAAGGGGTCCGAGGAGGCCCAATCCGGCGATGGATATAATGAGTCCAGATCCGATGATGAGGTAGCTAGTGCCGAACAAGAGCAGACTTCAACTAAGGAGTGTTTCATACATTCAATGGAGAGTACTAGGTGCACAAGGATCTATGAATAGGTCTTGCTCACCGTCAAGAATAAACCTAGACAGAGTATGCAAGAAAAGTCGGATCCCATCAATGCAATGAATGAGGTGGAGGAGATGAAGTGTATATTCAATTACTATGGATTTGAGTGGGATGGCTAGAACCCTGATCGATACACTCTGTGAGATCGTCCGGAGTTCTATGCCACCATTTGCCACCGTGGAACATAAAGAAAAGGAGGGGAAGAAAGCCAGATTAGTTCAAGTTCGAGAGCGTCATGGTGCGAGGCCACACTGTTGATATATTCGAGTGTACCATTGCTCGGGTATTATATGGGCCTCGCCTTATTCCACTCATAATTACACTGGAGTTTGATCACCGGTGGACGCCATGAAGAAAATCAAGTTAAGGGCCTTAAGGAGAGGAATAGTTTGATTAAGTGGCTGCCTAGGGTCATTGAAGATAAGGAGGAGGAAGAATGGGCAACTAGCGGAAAGCAGTAATCAGGAACTCATTGAACTTTATAGCAAAAGCCTCGACGGAAGATAGTACGCCATAGGTTGGCAATTCATGAATGAAAATATCTCTTAGTGCATAAGGCAGATTAGCGGCGTGTATCATGTCACGATACACCATCAACATTCCGAGTGCTATTGGTGAGGAGATTTGGGATCGGGCTGTGGAATTGAGCACTACCATCCTATTTTTGAGTCTCGGGATTCGTACTATGTAATGAGGAAGGTCTCAAGGCACGACTGTAAGAGGAGTGATTGATTGAAGGATAGCGGATAACAGACACTGGTTTGATTTGGGATGAAATGAACCTAGTGAGCAAATCATGACTTTCTACCGTAGTCCCAGTACCACGAGCAATTAGGGGTGAGCAGGTGGATGCCCCCACCTTGCAAAGAGCAGTGGATGAGACACCGGCTATAGAAACCGGCCATTTAAAGATAAATTCCCTAACACTTTAGTTGTGCCACCTATGGGTCTCCCAAGCCAGACTCCAACCTGATACATCTAGTGCCTCAAGAATTTTGCCAAAAGATGTTTCTTGACTAGACTAGCTATTTCTTTGTGTAAGTTGAAGATTTTGAGACTTATCTTATTAAACCTTTCTCTTTCAAATACTTCCGCACTTATGAGCACCGGTGCATCGACCATTCCTCCCAAAAGATTATTGGCTACTTTATTACCAAGACTACACTACTATACACACATTACACCTTTCCTATTAATGCCACAACTCTTCTGAGCTCTCTTCTCCCCAAGAGTCATCAAACAAAACCCAACTTGTTTCTTTTCAAGAGGGTAATTCTCATATATTTTCTCCAAAGAGACGGTATTCCACACTACCAATTGTAAAGAGATGAGAGAAATTCTCACTTACATTAGGTGCAGTTAAGTACAATGGATGATTATGATCTATTGCCTTAGTTGACCCATGTAGATTCTAGGCAAGAGACGGAGGCCGAGTTTACCTAATCACCTCCATTAATGTTTCTTGGGATGTACACCATTCGTATTGATTTCACCGCCATTAGAGATAAAAAATTGTGATCCAAAGAACAAACTGATGATTCTCAACTAATCAAGAACACTTTAGTAGTAGAACAAATTTTCCCAAGATTGGGATTATAATACTAATCAAACATAATGACCTAGACGATAGTCACTACTCTAATACCACGTAGAAATTGTGGCGATAAGATTGTTAAGGTCCAGATGAATCTTTATAGTAATAGAAAACAGAAGTGAAATGAACTAAGAGATATGAGGAAGAAGAGAAAGAAGAAGAAGAATAAGAATATAGTGAGTATATTTCGCAGCTTGTATAGAATTCATAATACTCGTATAATTTTCATATACAAGATATTTATACATGTGAGATGATCATCTACAACCATGACTTACAACTTGTCTACTTAAATCTTACTTCTAAATGAAAAATTAGTTATAACTAACTTTTAGTGTAACTAAATTGAAGTGCAACTTGGGCTAGTAATACTAGTGAATTTATGCCTTTAAATGCTTGACTACATATATGTCTTCTTAATTTTCTTTTTGGTAGCGGCAATGTCTTCCTCGTGTGTAGTCAGCTGATTTGAAATAGGCAAGGCAATATACAATGGTTTTTACTTGTACCATATTAAAAGGGTATTTTTCCTAGAAGTTACTGATTTTGAGTTTTAGCTCTTAGATATGACATTGAAGTTTTGGATATTATCATAGAGTGCAAGAATTAATTCTCTTGGACCAGTTCTAGTGGTGAGCTTAACGAGTGACTTTTACTGGGCTCTGAAATTTAGATTGTAAAAAAAATAAAGAGAAATAACTTAACGACTTTTTTTTTAAAAAAAAATTGGAAGCATTACAACCCTTAGATTTCCTTTGACGATGGGCATCAACTAAGAACTGTACCGAAGAAATCAAGGTACAAATAAATCTCATTATAATGTACTCATTCATTATAATACTATTTCATTATAATGGCTCGATTTTCTCTAGAATTAATTTTTCATGTTATATTTTACTTTTCTATAATAGCATTTTACCTATAATAGTAGTGACATTCATTATAGCAATACATTCTTTATAAAATTATCTTCTATAACAAACCTATACTCAAATATAATGCAATAATACTTTATAAGAAATATATTATTTATAAAATATTTAATATATTAATTAATTGTTTAGTTGTTTTTAAATCATGATTTAAATCATACACATAATAAATTTTAAGTATGAATATCTAAAAGAAAAAAATTATATTAAAATAGGATCCATTATGGTCGTGAATTTATAAAAAAAAAGCTACTAGTATTTGCTTTTTTTTACATCTCACACTCCCCTTTCTACTTTTTGCCAAATTAAATATAAATATATTTTTCTTGGCATGCATAATTATTAAACTAGATTTCTGTGTACTTTTATTTATAACGGCTAAATAAAATCTAGACGTTAAATGTTAGTATACATATATAAACAACACCTCACTTAGCAACCATAAAATTTTCTGCAACTTTAATCGCCACTATAGCTGCAGGATTGACTTAATTTCATTGGAGGAGATATGTAACCCTTTAGCCAATAACAATAAATGAATTCACTTGTACACCTTGAGAAATTTTACTTTGTGAGTCATACAACCGACATTACTTGTATGAGAGCTTATTACTTGATATGAGAATTTTTGAGTCCAACAAACTTAATTTAAAATAAATTATAAATGTTAAGTTGAATATATAATTATGTAAATTATATTTTTGTAAATTCAAGATTCAATTTTAAAAAAACAAATAAAATATTTCATATTGAAAAGGAATAACAACAGCGGTTGTTTCAATTTTAATGGCAGCTAGGTAAAAGCTTATCTCTTTCATTTTATAGTTGCTGATTTTTTATTTTAATATTTAAGTCTAATTTAAAAGTATAAATAATTTTTGTATTTGTATTAAAAAAAAATAAAACACGAATAAAAAAATTGATAATTAAATATTTTATTTTTTTAATTCAGCAATAATATTAATGACACGATTCATCTGGTTATTTTTAAAAAAATTTATTATATTAATTCTTTTCAACTACTTTATTACATATAAGTAATCAATAGAATTTTAAACCGTTCCAATAGTCTTTGGGATTTCTTCAATATCCGTAGAATTAGATAAATTTTTGATAAATTTTTTAATATCATCTTAAAATTTATATTATTAAAATATTTAATTTTCTATATAAATTAATAACAAGCTTTAATATAATATTTGATATGGAGTTCTCTTTTTTCACTTTTAAGTTTTCTTTACCACACGTCATCCTAATTTGAGTGACTATAGACTTTACTGTTTTTTTGTAATTTTAAAAGTAAGTTTATGGATTCAAAATCCACATGTTAAGTAATAAACTGTCCTATATATGTAATGTCGGGTTATATGACTCAAAAAGTAAAATTTTTCGTGTACCATATTTTCATCTAGAGAAGGTATTTGTAAATACATATTTTAATTTTTTTAATCATTATATTTACATGTATTTTATTAGTTTATTCCTTAAAAAGATAACAGATTAGAGAGTCAGATATACTGCGAATCAAGTACTTCAAAATGTTAGAATAGTAAGGTAAGTTTTTGACTTTGACGGTGTAAATGCTATTTCTTTAAGCTATTAATTGTTGATATTTCAAAAGATCTGTTGGCTACAATGAGGCTTCTAATAAAGTCGTCCAACCCTATTGATTAAGAAAATAAAGAATTTCTTTTTTTCAAAAAGGAGATAAAAAATATTATACTATTGATTAAAATTATTATGAAATGATAATAAATGTCAAAATAATAAGAGATATAGCGAAAGGAATTGGGAGAAGAGAGAGATATTTTATTTCTCTTCAAACTTATATACAAATGAACTGAATTAACTTCCTATTTATTGAAAAACATAAAGTGCTGTGTAAGTCATTATGTGCTTATCCAATAGAAGTTGTTGTGTAAGATGTTTACAAGCTTATCTAATTGGACTGTGGTATATAAATAAAAATTCATAATATAATATATTTATAAGACTCTTCCTTGGATGTTAATTGAGGATAATGTGTTTTATTAAAATCTTACTAAAAATTCAAAGTGGAAAACTACAGTAAGAAAAAGAATACACGTATCTAGTAATGTATGCATTACTAACTACCTCTTAGAAAGCTTACCGTAAAAATTTAATGGGATAAAATCTTGGTTAAGAAAAAGATTACAACACGTATTTTAGTCTTCCTAATTAAAGCATCACATAATTCTTGAAGATGATGTACTTCAATCTTGTATACCAACTTATCACATGATGAGGTAGGCAGAGGAGGTCGGCAGAGCCTTGAGATCACATCTATCAATTTATCTCAGTTGATCGCTTTCACTTTTAAGTCTTTGATAGAGTTGCATCATCGCCATATAACATTATTAAAATAATAAGTACATTCTGGCTTGTTTAACCTTTTTATTATCTTTTATATAATTTGATTGTCATGTGAAACATCATAATATGACAATAACTATTCATGAAAATAAATAACATATTTGGATTGAACCTTATATCGATCGATGAAGATCCGTATATCCAAGAAACTTATGTAAACAATTGTTAGGATAAACTGATTTATATCATATAAGGATTCTAAACAAGTTTCTCAAAAACATGTATATGATTCAGGCATATTGAATCTTTAATAGAATATTCAATAAACTTTCAAGTGACCGCATCCATTAGCATGACATCTTCTAGTGTATGGATTGTATGTGTCAAATAAGCTTATACACTTATCAAGATGCATAATTTGAATTGGTAATAATTTCTACTTCAAAGATGTTTAATGTACATAATTCAGATCCTCAAGCAATCATTTACAATATTAAGCTATATTGTACATTAAACAGATATCGTCACAGATATTATTTTGTATCAGCTTCATAATGAAACATTACTTATTGAGATATTATCACTATTATTTTCATACTCGAACCTCTCATGAGGTTTCAAGAAGGTTACATAGTAGACTCCTGTGCATAATATCCTAATAATTATTTGCTTTTTTTCTTTTTCAAAGATTATTGTGTTTAGAACTGCTTGGTCTATCGTGCTACATGCATACGCAGACTTTGTCCTTCGAGGACAACTGGTCAGGAGCATCCGCACTAAATATGAGATTTATTTTTGGGTCAAGAAATGCTTCTAACACTTGACTTGAATTATCTTTTGAATGAGGATCATATTGATGATAATTCACAACATACTTCTTAACTACTTATTTTCTCCCTTATGTTAGAAGACTCCAACATATATCTCCTTGAGAAATCAAGATGTGTCTATTATAGTAGGTTCATTAATCATCTACCGCATATAAAAAATTTAGATGAAAAATATTTTGATTTCCGACTCCCGAACCAATTGAGAGGTGGGTGATCAATCGTAACTTATTTATTTGATGAATATAAGTGTCAATGTGCGCAATATGATACATGAAGATTTTGCCTATAAATAAAGGTTGAACTTTAATAGAGGCATTCAATATCAAATCAATTGAAAATAAACTAGCATTATCAAGACAAATTGTCATAATTACAAATATGGAAGGAATAATTATCATGATTATAAAATATGGAAATTATGCTCTAAACTCAATTCATTGAGTAAACAATTTTGTAAATGTCAAACTACAGCTCAATAATAAACACACATGTGAATTACTATATGCATTTATTTATGATATCACATGACGTGAACATGCCCATATTCACCTTTATACTTTCCGTAATTTGAGAGATTCAGAACCTCAAAAGTCCCTAAGATTAGATCCTACACTTGAAGTAGAAACCAATAGAAAAATATACAACTTATCACAGAACGAGCCTTAGGAAGACTCGTTAGATGGAACCATGAGTCGTTGTCAGACTAGTGGTGAGTAATTTGAGTTTTATGTCCTGCATATAATGACTCATGTGATGAGTCGATGACAAGTGATGGTCAGTGGTATGGTGTCATTGGATGAAGTTCAAAAATGGTGTAAGATGGACTCTATGACCATGAGTCATAGGATGACTCGTGGCAAGAAATGATGGTTCGTGATGTCCGTCCTCGACAAGGATAATCAGAAAGAAAGCAAAGTTGGTTAAGTAACCATGAGTCATGACGACCTGTGGCATCGAACAACCAGCCATCCTGTCCGCCTATCAGTTGAAGATCATAAAGTCCTGCAAGAAGCATCAGTGACTATGAGAGGTCACCACAAGCCGTGGTTATATATGACGACTCGTGTAGGATCCATCGTCTTTGGGCGAGAACTTTGTAGACAAGTTTCTAAAGGGTATGTAGTAAATTTTTATATTTTTATCTCCTAAATCAGATATTTTGGGATTCGTAAAGAGTATATTTTAGAATTTAATTAGTCTAAAATCTTATTCCTTCCATTACAATGTGAATTCAAGATCATTAGCTCTCAAGTTCATCAAGCAAGCTAGAAAGTCTTCTTCTCCAAACTAGGGTTCTTCAAGCTTGAACCTAAGTTCTTCATTCTAGGTGTGTAAGGCTGTCCAAGCAAGGATTCCTAATCATCCTTATTCCCTACATCTATGGAAGAATTCATTGAGATCAAAGCTGGATTTTTACCCAAATTTTGAATTTTCATCTTCTATCTATTGATTGTTCATTGTTGAGTTATTTCTATTGAATTGTATCTTCGTTATTGATTATCATTCTTTTGATAATATTGATATCTCTTGATGTTATTGATTGGTTGATGATTGGTTCATGTCTCTTATTCCATGAACCTCATTGCATAAAGTCATAATTTTGAAGTATTTGATTTGAGCTAAATGCATAACTTTCATGAAGTGAGAGCAGATTTTTAGTCAAGTTTTCATGAAAAATTTGAGAAAGAAAGTATGATTTTGAGCATGATTTTCAAAGCTAAAGTGAAGTCTGTTTTGAAACTCATGAGATAATTTTGAGCATAGAGTCACAAGTTTTCGAAGAGATGTTTGGCAATGTAACTCCTGGGCGCTTTAAAGAATGTTTTGATAAAGGTCTACGTAGATCTAAACATCTATTATATCTATAGAAAAAGTGTTTTATAAAGATATTTTCAAATTTTTGCCTCGTATATAGGACGATTTATATGAGCAAAATTCTTGAGAGGATTATTTAGCACCGAGTGGGTGAAGAGTTCGTATAACTTATAATTCTAAAATATATATCCAACGTGAGGTTGTGGATCATGCCGTTGATTCGAGTGATTCCTTAGATACGTCTCCATAGTAAGGACTTCATTTATTTTTTCTTAATATTTTTATTTTAAAAATATTTTTATTTTTTTTAACTCTTCTTTTATGGTTTTTGTATTTATTTGTGAATTCTATTAATTTACTAATAAATATATAAAATTATTAAAAATAATAATTAATAATAAAAATATAATATTTATTTAAATAATAAAAATAAATATTATTATATAATGCATATCTTAATTCAAAAGGTTATAAAAAATCATTAATAATATTGGATGTTTTCAAAAGAAAAAGAAAAGAAAAACACATCGCCAAGAAAAAGAAAAGAACTCTTATAATTTAATAACACAAAATTTAGTTGATTTTTGAAGTCCTACATTTTAGGAGAATAATTATATATTTATTCCAAACAGAGACATGAATATTATTAAATTACCATTTTGTCTAATATGAAATATTCGGGCTGTGTGTATACATATATCAATAAATACATAATTTTCTTTTAAAAAATTAAATATTATTAAATAATCTCATTTGAGTTAGGCCTATTTCATTTTACCGCGAATCCCCTTCTTATGGAAATAACCTACAAACCTAAGAATTTTGCAATATTGAAAATTAATGATGAATTTTGAAAATAAAATAAAATATATTATATTGCTAATTAGTTAATCCAAAATTTATTATTTTTAAGTATTAAAATAATTTATCTTCTTATCGATTGGAACTCTTAATATAGCTTATCCCAAGTTTTAAATATCTTAGTCTTAATTAATTAACAAATAAGAATTCTATTATCAAAGAGTAAATTTTAAACTCAGAAATCAAAAAAATTAATAACATCTATAAACAGAAGTCTTTAAAAAAAAAAGAAAAATTAAATATGTTTGTGGAATAACAATAAATACAATATTGGAAAGTTGCGTTTGAACATAGATGGTAAAATGAAAATATGATAAAAGCCAAAAGAAGATATTTTTGATATATTAAAAGTTATTTTATTTCAATTCCTAAATGTTGTGAAAATTGAGATGTAGAAAGAATTTCAGAAAGAAAATTTCAGGACTTGCATCTAATTTAAATAAGAAAGATTTAATAATTAAAAAAATAGTTAAAAATAACAATTTTTATCTATTATAAAGTGTTAAGATTTAATTTTAAATATGAATTCTAAACTATGTTTGTGGTTTTAGGAAAGTAATTAGTTGTGAAATAATGAGCTGGAAAAAAGACACTAGAAACTGTTACTACTAACTATCTGAAAGGTTTGACGTGGTTGATAATGCGGTGTAATAGGAAGAAGAATCCAACAAGGACTTTACTTAGTCTTTTGATGAGGGAAGGACTCCTGACTGATTTTGAAGATCCCTCTCCTAGTTGGAGTAAAACAAAGACTCCCTGATTGGATCTTGAAGACTCCTCTCCTAGTTGGAGTAAAACAAGGACTTCCTACCGATCGCCTATAAAAGGAGAGGCCAACACGCATGAATGTTTATTCACGCATGAATGTTTATTCAAAGAATCCATTACCTGAGCATTTCACTGGCAATCATGTTGAAGAGAGTTTGACATGCTATAGATAGTCCCTTGATCTCGCTTCATTTTCTTTGTAATCTAGGTTTGAGCCAAACTTGTAGTGGATGAAGTAGGATGAATTGTGTACCATAAAAGAGTCCTCGTTTCTTTGATTCATTTGTTTTGATACTTTGTATTGTTTTTTCTTGTTTTAAACTAAGGGTAGTTTAGAACAGGATAGGAATGTTGTAAGGGCTTAACGGTAGGTCCATTGAATTATCTAAAATCTATAAATTGGCCTGTTGTTTTAGTGAAACTTAGTTGAAATACTACTAGGGAGTAGGTCATAGCTTATATACTCATCTGAGCCTCGGTAGTTTCCATGGGGGCACTATTGTCTCCTATTTACTTTGCACTATATTTTTATTTTCAAACTAAGTTACCATCTAATGGAATGTGTTGGATCTAGCCTGCTCTCACAACCGAAAAGAAAAACAAGTAAAGGTTGTAATTAAGCAAAAAGTAGGAGTAGACTGATGAGTAGTTATTACACACTTTAGCCATATTTTGTCCATACTTTTTACTATGTTTTGAGAACAAATTATGTGTGTTTGCATGTGTTTATGTTATATATTTGTAAAAAAAGGCTAACGCACATGATGATATGCTGTAATAATAATGATAGATTTGGGTGTATTTGAGGCTTTTCGATTGAATGTGAAGAAGTTGGAATGAACCAAGTCAAGATCCTAGCATATAGCATTGCAATCGTCACGCCTCCGCGACCAACACGAGGCACCAGCACTGTCGCGAGACCAGAGGCGCGAGGCACCAGCATGTCGGGCCGCTTATAGCATGCACGAGGCGCCTTCCTCCTGCGCGATGAGGCTCACGAAGCAAAGACGACCGAGGCTCCGATGGCATGCGAGGTGCGCCAAGCATGTTCAAACGGCTAGCAGTGAATCCCACTTCAAATAGGAAAATGAGCTACAAGTCTAAATCAAATCCTTGAAGGAATAAGAAAAGAATCAATCTACTACTATAAATATCCTTTTATTTTTATGTAATAGATATACAATATACACAATTTAGAGGAATCAAGTTAAGCAAGTTGCAGTTTTATTTGACGGCTGATACTTTGAGACAAATTGTTGAATTGTTCTTCCTTATTGTTGCAATAATCAAGTGAGTTTCTTCCTATCATCGTTGTAAGTATTAATTTATGCTTTTTTTAATGAATGTTATTAATTTACTTATAAACGTGAGAGGCTAAAACCTCCACAACTAAGGCTGTGGGAACCATGGTGAATTAACAAGCTAGGGTTTGCATGACGTGATTCTAAACCAATACTAAAACGCTTGTATTGTATTCTCTTCATCTTAAATGTTTCTTAACGGTATGCAATGTTAGGACATGCCTGAATCTTTTTACTCTGCTTGAGCCTAGAGAGATAGAGATTGGGAAAAGAGAATTACAATAAAGCCTTAATTTTTATGATAATTGTATTAACTTGAGTTGTGGTCGCAGGATAGTTAAATATGGGCTAAATTGATAACGATTAAATTGAAATTTCTCACAGATACCTAACCCGGTGATTGAGTATAGTCATCCAATAGGACGAATCAGCCGTTTGGATGACCTCTAGTTATCAGTTCTACAAGCAAAGTATTGGGATAGATTACAAGTGTAAAACCCGAAGACGTTATGAACCCATAGAGAATACTTATCGAGTTAGTTGCATTAATTTAGAATCCATATTAAATTTTTCTCAATAATATTACTTGTCACTTTAAAAATTTCCCCTTTTAGAGATCATTGACTCAAAAATTTTCCTCGTTTATTGACAACATTCTCTTTATACTTTGTTAGGAAGCTGAGTTTGAGCGTTATCAAAAAGTGGCACCACTAGTCGTGTGGAATATGACTTAGGATTAGATTAATTGCTTGTGTTTTACTTTTTTAGTCTTTATTTCTATTTTACGTTTTTTTTGTATTCTTTTCTGTTGTGTCACAGGTTAGCTGCAAAAACAAGCGCCCAAAATGTGACCATGAATCAAACGCTATTTGGGAGGCAACTCAAGATAAATTTTAATTATTTTTAGAGTTAATATATTTATTCAAGTGTGCAGAAATTAAGTCATAAATATGAAAGATAAATTCTTGAAGCAAAAATGAATTAAAAATGAAAATCGTATATGAAATTAAGCAGGCAATCAATGGATGAGTTCTATATAATAATAATAATAATTATAATAATTACAAAGGATGAAGGAATGGTGGAAATCAGCAAAGGTAGCCGCAATTTCAAGGAATTTCTACACATTGGAGTACGCATCACGGCATCTTTACGGCATTCCTTCCGACGTTAATAATAATGCTAGATACCCGAATTTAATTTTAATTTATTTTGGATTCAGTTTATTTCATATGGTATTTTTTCTAAAGTTATAAATAGTTTTTAAAAATATTTTGAAATACAATTGCTAATGAGGATGATTCCGAGATGGAAAATGTACCGCCCCCATAGACGATGAGGAGTAGAGGCGCAGGGAGTTCTTATTTCACTCTTTTATTTTATATTTTAATTGTTTTAGTACTGTGATAATGACTAATTAAGTGTGGGGTGGGAGAAGTGAACTTCATATTACCATACATATTTTAATTGCTAAATTTGCACATGGTAGGCCTAGTTTTTTTTTGGGGATTTATGACTTTTCTTGCATGCTTGATTAGTTTGTAGTAAATTTTTTAATTTATTCTATTTCCAGTTCCGGTTTTATTTTCTGTACTTTTCTGGTGGATAGTCCCTTAGAACTTAATTAGAGAGTCTAGATTTTTTAATTTTTATTTTTTTTGTGACTTTGCCCGATGATAGATTGATGAAGACCGCCTTAAGGGTAAATTAGTCATTAGAAAGAACAATAACTTGACCTTGATGAATGCTAGGTGCTTCACTTTAGGTATCAGTGAGACTTTATAAAATCCCATCTAAAAATTCACGAAAGAGGTAGAAACACTTAGTCTTTTGAATTTGACTCTTGCATTGAAAAAGTTGGCTTAATTATATTATATGCAATATGTATATATGTATTTATGAGATCTTGATTGCCATTGTTCAGCCATCAGGCCAATGTGTGAGGAATTTTTGTATACTCCATGCTTGCAAATTGATGTCTAGAGCTTGCCCGGTGTATATGCAAAGCGAAATAAGAATGAGGGATTTAGAAAGTGATATAGGCGTTTCTTTGATAGCCTTATTTTTATCCTTTTTTACATGCCTTTACGTAATTGTCCTAGTTAGCCATTTTGAGCCTTAGACTATTCTTTTGATAGCCATATTACAAGCTTATATTCCTTTTTGTTCTATTGACTTGTATTTGATTCAAATGACTCATAGAGAACTTTAATGAAAAATTATTGAAGGAAAGGAGTATAAGTGGAAAGGTGAAGGAAAAGCTAAAGAGTGTGGAGATTAGAAGAAAAGAAAAGAGTGAAATTTGTTAAACAAAGAGGGTGATATTAGTGGGAAAACAAAAAGAAGAAAGAGCTTCGAAAAAAATTGATGATAAAAAAAAGTGTGAATGAGCTCAATATTGAAAGAAAAATCTCCACTAGTCACCAAAGGAAAAATTAAAAATAAAAGGGAGGTATAAGGAGAAAATAGAGATTGAGAAAAGTGCTTAAAAATCAAAATGTTGTGAAGTATTATAGTACTCAGGAGATTATTCACTATCTTGGGCAATAGTTCCTACCGGTCCCTTAGCCTATCAACAGCAACCAAATTTAAGTCCTAATCGATCCTTGATTCATAATTCTATATTATCTAGAGTATTACACTAAGGGCAAGCTATGAGTCATCTTTGTATGTATGTTGAGTTCTTTGAGAGGAGTGGATTTTGCTATATTTATGCCTAAATTAATATTATTTTATATCTTGTATGTGAAAGGACATTTCTCCAAATTGTGAGGGGTACAATGGTAAGACTTTGGTAAATATTGATTGCTAAATTACATATGATTCATGGTGGCCCAAAAATATCTTGGTGAGTTAGTTTTCAAAAGATAAGTGATTTCGAACTTTGACATTTTAATGTTGATCCTATATGCATGATAATGAATTATTTGAGCTTCATTAAATTGTCTCATGATACTAAGTGCAAGTAGACCTGTTTATAGGATGAATTTTGTGCCTAAATGAGAAGGAAGTAATAGATTATTCAAGAACAACAATAGTTTAAGTGAGGGGTGTTGATGAAGGGCATAGATTTATGCACTTTATCCATATTTTGTCTATACTTACTATTCCGAGAACAAATTATGTGTTTTCATGTGTTTATGTTATATATTTAGAAAATGGCCGATATACATGATGAGATGCTTTGTGGTCAAGATAATGATAGATTTGGGTGTATCTGAGGCTTTTGGATCGAATGTGAAGAAGTTGGAATGAAACTAAGTCAAGATCATAACATATAGCATTACACACTACGCCGCCTGACTGCAGCGGCGAGGCGCCCAACACTGCCGCGAGACCAGAGGCGCGTGGCACCAAGATGTCGTCGCAGAAGATGCACGAGGCGCCCTTCCTCCTGCCCGATGAGGCTCACGAAGCAGCACGACTGAGGCTCGATGGCATGTGCGGTGCGCCAAGCATGTTCAAACTACCAAAGCAGTGAATCCCACTTCAAATAGGAAAATGAGCTACAAGTCTAAATTAAACTTTGAAGGAATAAGAAAAGAATCAATCTACTACTATATAATATCCTTTTATTTTTATGTAATAGATATACAATATTAATTTTAGAGGAATCAAGTTAAGCAAGTTGTAAAGTTTTATTTGACATACTTTGAGACAATTGTTGAATTGTTCTTCCTTATTGTTGCAATAATCAAGTGAGTTTCTTCCTATCATCGTTGTAAGTATTAATTTATGCTTTTTTTTATGAATGTTATTAATTTACTTATAAACATGAGAGACTAAAACCTCCACAACTAGGGTTTTGGAAATCATGGTGAATTAACAAACTAGGGTTTGCACGACGTGATTCTAAACCAATATTAAAATGCTTGTATTGTATTCTCTTCATCTTAAACATTTCTTAACAGTGCGCAACATGAGGACATGCCTGAATTCTTTACTTTCTTGAGCCTAGAGAGGTAGAGGTTAGGAAAAGAGAATTACAACAAAGCCTTAATTTTTATGATCATTATATTAACTTGAGTTGTGGTCACAGGATAGTTAAATTTTGGACAAATTGATAACAGTTAAATTGAAATTGCTAATGAGACCTAACCCGGTGATTGAGTATAATCATTCAATAGGGACAAACGAGTCGTTTGGATGAACCCTAGTTATCAGTTCTACAAGTAAAGTATTGGGATAGATCACAAGTATAAAATCCAGAGACGTTATGAACTGATCTTGGGCATATTTATACGACCAAATGCCGTGTTTTCAACCATATAGGAGCCTAATTAGGATAATATTGATGTATTCATGCATGTTTTGAGTTAATTATTCTTGTGGACTAATAAATGCGTGTGACAATTTGCAGGAGGAAAAGATAATAATTTCAGCTTGATATTGCGGATGACACTCAGAGTTGAAGTATGTGAATTTCAGAGAGCTTAAAAACTGATTTGGGAATTCACTCCCCTGTCACTCTAGGGATTGTTCGCGTTTAACAACGTGCCACAATGCCTGGGTAGAAGAAGAAATTTATCAACTTTTGAAGGCACGAACCAGTGAAGGACCACGTATGGTCCGTGTCACGAAGGAGATATGTCGTGTTGAGCTTCATGACACGGTGCTTAAAATTTCATAACTCCCACAATTCTAGTGAGGGTCCACGTTTGGTCTGTGTCACGGAGGCAGAATGGCGCGTTTAGCTCTGTGACACAGAGCATGGATTTCCAGACTTTCAGCGTTTCTAGTGCACCTCCGCGATAGCTCCGTGTCATGGAGTGATTTCACAACGATGTGCCACGGAGCTAGTTTGTCAATGTGTAATTTTTCACCTATATAAATAGAATACTTGGGTTTTAATTTATTATTATCTGAAATATTGGCAAGAACGTGGGAAAATGACAGTTGAGCTGAAGAAAATTCTAGGGTTCTTTCTCTTCTCTTTTCTTCTAAATTCAATTTTTCCTATGTTATAAACTTGTTTGGAGATGTTTAATCAACGAATGAGTGGCTAATTTACCTCATTCTGTGGTTAAGGCTATTTGCATAATTGTATGACTTTATTTTATTTTCAGCTTCATGCTCTTTTATCATGAATGGTTGATCTTCTACTCCTGCTGTTAGTATAGTGTTTGGCCAACATTAAGATAAATTTATAACCTTAATTTGACTCTAGAAGGAGAATTATTAGGGTAGAATGAGGAATAGGGGAATATGTTCTTATCTTTTCTGCAAATTGAAGGTAAGATTCACATGCAGGATAGAAATATACCTGTAACGCCACATTCGGTTAACAAAGGGAATAAATTGTACTAGACCTAAGATGAGTGTTTACATCACAAGTTAATATGTGTAGCTGCAAAGTTCATAATTAGGCAATTGGATAGAAGTTTGAAAGACCATAGTCAGATTTCAGGTTTTTCAAACCATCAACCCGATAGAGAACGTAGCTGAAGAAAAATATAAGTTGTATATGATTGCATCCCATGCCTCAACCTTAGAATATTCTTGCTTATTGTTTTAATCAATGTTCTTAGCTTCATTTATTGTTACTTTCTATATTATTATTTATAAAACTCCTAATTCATTGTATTACTTACACACTTGCGTAAATTAATTATGAATACTAAAATAGAAAAAAAT
>JACEIK010004382.1:1870-13948 GCA_018107945.1 Datura stramonium
TTTGGGCTACTAACGGAGTAACATATGACAAGGTAGAGCCCGGATCTATCAAAGCATAAACTGAGTGAGAACAGACATCTAATATACCTGTCACAACATCTGGCGACGACTCGAACTCCTGTCGCCCTGGTAATGCATATGTGCGGTCTTAGCGGCTACCTGAACTAGATGTCCCGGATCTACCTCGGCCTCTGCCAGCTGGAGCTGAGGGTCCGCGCCCTGCAAAGGATGTTGGGGCATACAAACCTGTTGAAGACCTGTCCTGCTGACCTTGGCTACTCTGGCGTCTAGTCGGACAATTTCTCATCATATGCCCCTCCTGCCTGCAAGAATAGCGGGTTGTGGGCTTCCCAGATGCTTCCTGTGGCAAGTATTGCATCGTGGCACTGCTAATTCTGTCTAATCTGGTCCTCTATGCTGTTGTGAACCTGATGCCCGTGAAATCTCATCGGGACCTGACTGTCCACAACGATCTGATCTGCTACCCTGCCGCTGCTGGAACGGGGGCCTGGGTAGCCTATCTGATAAGCGAGGTTGTCCACCCAAAAAATCCATCTAAAAGTCTGCGGGCCTACCCCTCCAACTTTGCTCCTGACCTGCCCTCTCGATGCCATACTGACACTGCCTAAGCTCCTCTATATTCTGGGCGAAGGCCTGCACCCGTCAGATATCCATATTCTCTCGTAATGTGGCCGTAATACATGACTCCACATACTCTAATGCAAGTCCCATAATGAATCAATGCACCCTAGTTGGCATGGTGTCAACAAATGAGGGTGCATACCTGGCTAGGGAATCAAACCTCAATGCATATTCCCTGACGCTCATTCTGCCCTGCTCCAGGTGCAAGAACTGCTCTACTCTGGCCTACTGGACCTATCGGGGCAAGTAATGATCTATGAAAACCTCAGAGAAAACAGGCCACATAGGTGGAAGTGAATCTCTACCTCAGGATCTTTCCCAGCTCTCGTACCACAAAACTAGTACATCTCACCGTTGAAATACCGCTAGTTCAACTGATTCGGTAGATGAGTCATGCATAACCCTGTATATCCCTCTTAAACTAATCTATAAAATTTTGGGGATCCTCCCTACGATCTGTCCCTGTAAACTGTGGGGGACTCAGAGCGAGAAATTCACGAACTCTCGAGCTACCAAGCCCCTTAGTGGGCTAAGCACCAGTTGATACTACTGGCGAAGGCTGACGCTTGGAAACATCATCTGAACCCACGTATAAAATGCACCTCTAAGCTCCTGATCTGATGGTAGTGGAATAGTTGGAGGTGGTACTGATGTATCTACTGCCCTAGTGGGCTCTGAGTGTGGTGGTGAGTGCTGGGGAGATCGAGGGGTTGTCTCGTTATCGCCCTCAGATCGGGTCGACTCTGACTGGGGTCCCCTGCTAGTGCCTTCTCCTACCGTCATATCTAAATCTCGATCCGTCCTGCATTTGACATTTTTCTATGTAAAAACAAAATAACATAAGCTTAGGGGATTACCCTATACAACTTATCTCTATAGCACTACTAGAGGAGAAAGAATATTAACCATATTATTATGTCTCGTAGCCTCCTGTTTTAGACTATGGTGCACAACACATCCATAGACAAGACTCTACTTGACACGGCTTGCAGACTCCTTGGGATATGACCGGCTCTAATACCAATTTTGTCACGCCCCACCTTGGGGGGGTATGACTGGCACCTGGTGCCCTACTAGGGTCTGGACTGATCAGACTGGACTTATGCACTTCTGGTGCAAACTTTCTCCCCGAATCAAGAAAACTACGAGCTATATCTCGACTGTAAACACAACCTACAGTCGATAAGACCGCATAGCCACCTGTAACAGATAATGATGGGGAGTCCTACGCGGGCCGACAAGACCACCATGATGTCTAGTTATGGCTGCAATGAAAATCAAGCGACTTACACATGTTATAGCCGACAAGGCCACTACCCAACAGCTAAACAAGGCCCCACATGGCCTTCATCACAAAATGAAACATATACCTAGGACCCAAATGGCCAACGACAGACTAACCTCAGGATACTGTACATCTGCAAGCCTCTAGAAGTAGAATAGTGGTCGAGACAAGGCCCCGACCTATCCAAAAACTGAACAATCAACAAAAACCGACCTTCTAGCTATTAGCTCCGGAAGAAGGGAGCTAACTGTGCTGCTAGTCCTGGCTAGGAGCTACGAGGGTCCTGGTCTGTGCCTAGTCACACCTGCAGGCAAGTAATGCAGTGCCCACGGAGAGCGTCAGTACAATATGTACCAAATATGTAAGGCAGTAAAGTAATAACTGAATGGAAGCTGAAGAACTGAAATAATCATACAGAAAGGTAAGAGTTTAACCTGAACAATCTCGCTATTCGTAGTACTTAATTAACAAGGTACACATATATATATACAAACAAAACCTAACCGGGCCCCTTTAAGCCTGGAAGGTACAACCAATACAAGAATAACCTACCTGGGCCCCCATAAGCCTCGGCAGGTACAGGCAATATATGTTCTACTATTTGATTACCGATGATCGCAGTATACTGTAACTCAAAACGTCCCTCAAAACCTTGATTTAATAGAACTCACTATGGCCCTCACGGCCTTACTCTACTAAAATTAGCTATGGCCCTCGCGGCCTTAGTATAACAGAACTCGATATGGCCCTCGCAACCTCAATATATAGAACTCAGTATGGCCCTCGCGACCTCAATACAACAGAACTTAATATGGCCCTCGTAGCCTCAATATACAGAACTCAATATAGCCCTCGCGACCTCAATATAAAAAACTCAATATACTAGGGCAGCTAATCACAATAGATATGCCTTTGAATCTCTTACTGGGACTCAATCTATATTACAATACTAAAGAAGCTAATTTGTCGAAGGAATTTGCCTAAACATACCTCGAGTGTAGTTTCCTCTGTAACTAGCGAGTTTCAACTGGTATTCAATAGCCCTTCCTAGCTGGAATCGTATTACTGAGATAATGAGACTATTTTTAGTACTAAATTCAGCAGAAACAATAACTTATAATACTAATCTCGACTATATTTCAACTTAATGAAACACGACCGAAGACGTATAATTTCTCAAGAATTCAGAATGGAGAAATACTTACTTGAAGCCTATGATCGCGTAGAAACTAGTTTGAAGAAATTCTGATAAATTTTGCTCGGCAGAGTTACGATTCGTCGGGCTAATTTCACGAAAATAACTCCACAGCGATGCACCCTACGGGCTTGGGATTCAATAACCGAGGTTAATTTGAATTCGGACGGCGTATCGTAGCGTAAACGGATGAAAAATTATTGTTTCCTTCGTACTCTCTTTTCTCTGGCGAAGATATATATATATATATATGTAATGAACTNATATATGTAATGAACTAATGAAATCAACTTAATATATATAACATCTGGGCCACGGACCCCATCACGCCAAAACTCGGGCGTGCCCGGAGCCCATTGCAGAGGGCATGGTCCGTGCCACGCTGCCCCTTTAGGCAGTTGGCCCAGCCTCCTCCCGCGCGGTCCCGACTCCGTGCTCGTCCGACCTTTCCCTAGGCCCTTTCTCGTACGTATTATATTCTAAAACTCTTAAGCAACGTACCAATAGGCCAACTAAACATTAGAAACTTATGGGGTGTAACACATCCTGTCTGGACTTGACTTCAACTACCAAGGATGAATGTGACCCGATTTGCATTACCACACCACCTTCGGCTGAATCCACCAACTGCACCCCTAATCGGGCTTGTCTGTGAACATCCTCCACTAACTCCTTCTTTCCTTCCTCAATGTGTGCCACACTCCCCATAGACCGTCTGCTGGCGTCAGCCACCACATTGGCTTTACCCAGGTGATATAGTACGCTCATGTCATAGTCCTTTAGAAACTCCAACCACCTTCTCTGACGCAGATTTAGATCCTTCTGACTCAGCACGTACTGAAGACTCTTATGATCTGTAAACACATCTATGTGAGCTCCATATAAGTAATGCCTCCATATCTTTAGCACAAACACCACCGCTGCCAGTTCCAAGTCATGAGTTGAATAGTTCTTCTCATGAACTTATAGCTTTCTGGAGGCGCAGGCTATCACTTTTCCCCGCTGCATCAAGACGCATCCGAGTCCAACTCTGGAAGCATCACAATAAACAACCAATCCATTTGTTCCTTCTAGCAAGGTCAGAACCGGAGCAGTAGTGAGTCAAGTCTTCAACTCCTGGAAACTCTTCTCACACTCATCCGACTGAAATTTCACCTTCTTCTGAGTTAACCTAGTCAGAGGAGATGCTATAGAGGAGAAGCCTTCCACAAACCATCGGTAATAACCGGCTAAGCTAGAAAACTCTTGATTTCAGTAGGAGAGGTAGGTCTGGACCAATCTTTCATTGTTGTTATCTTGTTTAAGATCTACTTGTATTCCTTTACCTGAGTATCTGTTAGCCACCTTAGGTGATCGGCAGGCTCTTCCTCATTTTTAGAGTATACTAGAATGTCGTCAATAAATACAATGACGAACATGTCCAGATACTTCTTGGAGACTCTATTAGTTAAGTCTATGAAGGCTTCTGGGGCGTTTGTTAGCCCGAAAGACATCACTACAAACTCGTAGTGACCACCGAGTTTTGAATGCTATTTTCGATATGTCACACTCTCTAACCCTTAGCTAACGGTACCCTGACCTGAGATCAATTTTTGGAAAATAACTGGCTCCTTGAAGTTGGTCAAACAGGTCATCAATTCTAGGTAAGGGATACCTATTCTTGACTGTGACCTTGTTCAGCTGACGGTAATCTATGCACATTCTGAGGGTGTCATCTTTCTTACGCACGAATAGCACTGGAGCACCCTAGGGAGAGATACTGGGTATGATAAAACCTTTGTCGAGAAGATCTTTTAACTGTTCCTTCAACTCCTTAAGCTCTCTGGAGCCATTTTGTAAGGAGGGATGGAGATGGGTTGAGTATCTGGGATAAGGTCTATCCCGAAGTCTATTTCCCGCTCAGGGGGAACTCCGGAAAGATCCTCAGGAAATACATCTGGGAACTCACTGACTACTGGAACTGACTGGATAGTTGGGGTCTCATAGTTGGAATCATTGACCCAAACTAGATGATAAATACACCCCTTGGAGATGAGTTTCTGGGCCTTAAGGTAGGAAATAAACCTACCCTTAGGCGCTAAACTACTGCCCGTCCATTCTAACACTGGTTCATTTGAAAACTGGAACTCGACAAATCTAGTTCTGCAATCAACTGAGGTATAGAAGGAGTGTAACCAATCCATGCCAAGGATAAGGTCAAAATCAACCATATCTAACTCTACGAGGTAAACTAGGATGACTTTATTCAGAACTGAGATTGGGCAGTTTCTATACACCCGGCTGGCTCTAACTGACTTGCCAACTTGGGTGGAAGCTGAGAATGGTTCTGAGAGGACCTCTGGACTGATATTGAATTGGACTGCTACGTAGGGAGTGACAAATGAAAGAGTGGATCCTGGATCCAAGAGGGCATACACGTCAAGAAAGAGACATAACATACCCGTGACTATGTTAAGTGAGCTCTCCTGATCCTGACGGGAAGATAGAGCATAGAAACGGTTTGACATTGACCGCCATCCGTACCTGATGTGTTAGCCTGCTGGGCTGGTTGACCTGCTTTAGCTAATGATGTGGTGGATTGTGATCTCCCTCGCCAGGCTGATGGGCACTCCCTGAGCCGATGTCCGAGCTGTCCACAACCGAAACAGCCCTCTCGACCCTAAAGGCACTCTCCTAGGTGGTTATTGCCACACTTGGGACAAGCTGGATACTTGTTCTCGATACTGTGGGCCTGAGACTGAGTGTCAAATGACCCACCCCTCTGATCTTGGGGGGACCAAAAGGTTGGGGCGCTGGATAAATTGGGTGTTGGGGCTCTCTACTGATGTTGTTGTTGTTGCTGCTGCTATGGGCGGCTATTATCATTAGACCTCTAAATGTCATAATCTGACTGGCCAGTCCTTGCCTGTTTGTTCTTTCTCTCCATATCCTTTAGCTTTTCGGTCTCAATCTGCTGGGCATAGACGATCAAGTTGGAGAGGTCCATATTTTCAATCAACATTGTTGTCCTGCACTCCTTGAGGATCAGATTCGACACCCCATTCACAAATTTCAACATGCGAGCCCTTGGCTTAGCTACCATCTCTGGAGCATACTTAGACAGCCTAGTAAACTCCAGAGCATACTCTTCTACGGTTCTGTTTCCCTATCTCAAATTCATAAACTCCGTCATCTTTGCCTCCCTTAGCTCCCGAGGGAAAAACCTATCCAAGAAAGCTGTGTGGAACTCCTCCCACTCTATTGGTCCTGCTCCAGCGGCCGCCCTTATTTCCACTGTTCATACAAGACCTGAGCTACCCCTTTAACTGGTAGGCAGCCAGGTCAGCACTCTTAGAAGAGCTAACACCCATAATGCAGGTGATCTTTTTAATCTAATCCACGAACTCCTGGGGATCCTCCCCTACTTTGGATCCCTGAAAAGATGGAGGGTTCATATGGGTGAAGTTCCGCACCCTCGCAGTTGCTGCAGACCCGTTGGTGTTCATCGGCACCACCTGCTGGTTTACCTGGTTGGTGACTATTTAGGCCAGCAGTTGAATGGCCGCCCTAAATTCAGCGATACATACCGAATCATCTTGAGGGGCTGGTGGGGCAGGTCTGTTGGCATTACCGGCCCTTCTTCCATTACCGTGTCTGGGAGGCATGTTTCACTAAAACATAACAGAGCACGAGTTAGAAGGGAATTTCTGGAATTCAACTTTAACGCACGATAAAGAGTATGAACAATAGAGAGTTTTCCTAATAACATCTCATAGCCTCCTCGTCATAAGTGTGTCGCGCTTCACACCCATGAAAAGGACTCTACTCGATGCGGCTTTCAGACATTCCAAGGATACTCTAAACCTAGTTCTCTAATACCAAGTTTGTCATGCCCCGAGTCTATACCTTGGGCGTAACACGGTACTTGAGGTCACAAGTGACCCCAAGTCAACCCCTAGTCTATCATACATAGGTATTCTAGCAAAATATGAATAGCGGAAGCTTTGAAATAACAGCACAAGAACGTTTTAAGAAAATAGAACTAAGAGAAAACATAAAATTTTAAGCATCTGAAGTCTGAAATTAACTCTGTGTCTGAAAGCCTTCTAACTGATGAGTTGCTGGAACAAGCCCCCAGCTAACTCTAAATCTAACTAAAAATAATAAATAAACTGAAAGGAAATGGAATCAGGCCCTCGAATGATGAGAACTCACACTTTAATTGCAGCAGAGGAGGTTGTGGATCGCAACGGCTAACGATGCTGAGTCTGGGAACCTGCAGCTATATCATGAAATGATACAGCATAAAAGTATGCGTCAGTACTTTGAATGTACTGAGTAAGTGGGAGAAAACATAACTAAATATAATGCCTAAACTGATATGACATGCAATGACCAAAAAGTAAACTAAACTGAACTACTGAAGTAACTGAGGTGGTCTAAATGACCCTGTCTGATGGTCAAGGCATGTCCTACGTATGAAAGTACTGAGTCTGAGATATTGAATGAATTGAGCTAAACTGATAGAACTAGAAATGAACTAAGTTGTTTGTTCTGAAAATCGAACTGGACTGACTAGTGGGAGAGTCTATAACCGACATATAACCACGTGAGTTAGACGTAGAGTCCGATGTATACACATCACCGATAGGACCCAATATACCTTGCCAGGATATAAAGTCATAAACTGGGTGATCACAAATGTCTGGGGCCAATCAGGCCAAGTAATATTGTAACCTACGCTGGCAACGTAGTTTTGGGAACCTGGGTACGCTGGAACCCCGACCCGCTCGGTGCTAAGTCCTACTCCCACTGGAAAACCTAAACTGAACTACTAGGCTGCTAGCTCAAAACTGGGGTCCAAGACTAGTCAGGGACATATAACTGAAAGTACCCTGAGAGTCTTTGTCGAACCAGATTCTGAAACTGGGTTCTAGACTAGTTAGAGCTGCTTATCTAGAAGCGTCGTAATCGTCTAAGAATAAACTGTAATCTAAAGTGGGGTCCTGAGGCTAGTCAGAGCTATATAGCTAAAATGTCATGACTGCCTAAATAGACCAATAACTGAATTCTTAATCTGATTCTGATAACTGGGAGGAACCACTGACACCTCAAAAAAAGACTGAAGTCAAACTGATCAGTTGACAATCTCTGAATAGTTTTGAAGAGGTTCTACGTTCTAACTGAACTGAACTACTAAGCAGCTAATAGAGAACTCAACTTACTCCAACAAAACGGGAATTTCATAATATGGCAAAATCTTAAGATATAAAGAAATCTCATCCGGCAAGGCTAAAATCATCTTATCAATGGAATATTTGTTCATCGTATAAATAATAAGAATCACTAGGAAATTCATCCCAAAACATACTTCATTCACTAGATGGAATTTAATACGCAAATAATCTTTACTCGAAAATTTAGGGCTTAAATTCACTTGGTAAGAACATCAACAATTTAGGTAAGATTAATGGAGATCATATCAATAATGAGAAAGGATGTCATTCTATATGTAATTAACGAATAATAACATGTTCTTTCTGCGTATTCAAAAACTCGGGGCTAAAACTGATAGAGAAACTATGAGAGGGTTTTGGGAACACAAGGGAAGAACAATTTCCCTTATTGAATTTCCACATACCTGAGTTGAAGTTTCTTGAAGGAAAAAGCTTGGACTGTTGCAGTGAAGGAAAACCCTAAGTCTGCTTGAGAGTATCTTGGGAGAACTTTCGAAGTTTTTCTCTGAGAATAAACGTGGGAATGAGGGAAGAAACCATCCAAACCCTCTAATAAGTCTGAATTTATGTCCAAAACGACGTAGTTTAAATCTTAGGAGAGTAGAAAATTACTAAATAGCCCTTAGAAAATCACCGGGAAAAACTTACAGGTGATCCTAACGGGTGACCTAATGAGTTGTTATTGGTGACCACGACTCGTGGTCACCATCCGTCAAGTACACTACTTCTCAATTACCAATACTTATAGCCTATTTGGCCAAACTTCTAAAATCAGCTTATTTTGAGAAGTGCTTTTTCAAAAAGTGCTTATCAAAAAGGTATTTTGGTGGGAAGCAGTTTGTGTTTTGCCAATAAATTTAAAAAGCACTTTTGAGAATTAGTGTTTGGCCAAGCTTTTGAAAACTGTTTCTAAGTGTATTTTTCAAAATTCAAATAAGTGCTTTAGGGGAGAAGCTACTTTTTTTAGCTTCTGAAAAACAGCTTTTGCTACTCCCTAAAAACACTTATTTTCTTCCAGAAGCTTGGCCAAACACCTTATTTTTTTAAAATAAGCACTTCTAGCCTCTCAGAAGCTTGGCCAAACAGGATATTACTCCTTCTTCTCACGACTGACCTAACGAGTCGTTAGGTCTCACAACGACCCATTAAGTGAGTCATTTGGTGATAAATTTCTCCAGATTTTCTAATTTAAGTCCCCGATTTAATATTTGAGTTTCTTAGGCATTACAATTATGATTAGATTCTTAGCTAAACGAGCGTTGATCAGATGACATGTCATACACATGGCGACTTATCATGTATTCATGTATGTCAGTCACGAGAATCTCCCACTAAAAAGCTAAATATTTTTTTTCAAGATTTATGTAATTATGTTTGCTTAGATATTTTCATCTACACTTGAGTCATTTATAATTTTTTCTAAAGACAGTTTTTATCAAGATTTACTTACGTATTCTAGAATGAACAATTTTATGATGAAATACGCACTTTACGAGCAACATAACATGATTTTCAAACCTCTTGACTCTAGCTTGACTTTGAAACCATTTTGATCTCTCTTATGATTTTACTATGATTCTTGATCTATCCTCCTACATTAGTTATGTTTCATATTTCATTCTTTCATTTATATATAGTACAATTTCATATGTGCTTCTGTGCCTTTTATCAAGAGTGTTGCATCATTTTATAATATAGACTTAGGTATTCAGTTTTTCTAGATTTGTTAAGGTGTGTCTGGTGCCTTGTCCCCGCATAGTATTCATGTTATCTTAGAGGTTTCATAGAATTGTTAGTCTAGAATGTTCTCATATCATATATGTTGTTTTCACCTCAGTGTTACTCACATATTCAAGTGGTGATTTTTATGAAAAATATTTAAACTTCATTTTGTATAATATTTTTTGTCTCTCTCAAGCTCTGAATTGATCATGATCTCGCTCATGTTAGATAAATGCTTTATGTTCCATGCCATGTTATGAGGATCACTCGATCCAGCAATGGCATCCGGTACTAGCCACTCCCAGGCCCTAGGTCGGGGCGTTACACATAAATCAGTGTAATCTATATTTCCTGATTTGTGTCTAAACCAATCATCTTCAATGAAAGTAATTGATCAGTATCCTTTGTGATTTCTACTTGAAGATCCTCAGTAACAAAGACCCATATATTTCCATTCATATTATGTCAAGTTGTCCCCATATTTAACCATAATTTGTAAATTTCAATATGTCGATAATGTTGAAAAGGTTCCATAAGATTTATATACTTGAATTGTTTCTATCTATGCATCAGGACAACCCTTTCAAAGGTCTGTTGAGTATTTACAAACCTAATATTTCAAATAAGAGAGTAATTCATTATGGGCTACCTTTGGCAAAGGCTTTTCTTGTAAGTACACCACCTGCTACTTTAGATGGCACACTTTTATCTCTACGATTCTTGTTTTGCTTTCCTTCCTGCTTGCTTTTGCCAATTATCTTGGTGATATATCACATGTGTTTTTTCTATTAGATAATTTATGGATATAGTGGCATTTTTCACATTGTCTTCATCTTCTACATCATCCTCTTTGTTTGTTTTTATGGTCAGGCCTCGTATATTGGGGAGACAAAATGATCAGTGTCATTTTCTTTATCATTAGTACTATATGAGCTATCCCTTGATTGATCTTCTTTCTCCATCCTTTGGGAGTTATCTCCTATGTTATTATCTATCTTCTCCTCACATGTCTCATCGGGAGGTTTGACATGTATGTCATTAACCTGTTCACCTTTCTCATCTATCTCCAATCTCCTATTTAGATTTGTTGATATTGTGTCATTATCTGATATCTTTATTGCCTTTGCTACTTCTTCTCCATTTGTATCTTGCTTATAGTTGTGCTAAGTGTTTTTCTTGTGTTGCTTTTCCTTTCTTGTTTTGATGTTGGTATCATAATTTTGTGTTTCCATTGTCTTTTCAGTCTACTTTCCATTATTGTTTATTATCTCATTATTCTTTTCGTTACTTGGGTTTTCTTTTTTCTGATCCACACCCTTTTGTTTACCAATTATTTCTCAAAGGATGCTTCAATCCATGTCTTGGTTGTTTCACCAATTTTTTCTTCCTTATTAATTTGCCTTCCTTTTTTATTTCCATTATTAATGTCATGTTTCTTTTATAAATCTACCAGAATGTTGAATTTATTGTTATTGAGTGTACCTATTTTTGTTTTATTGTGTTTCTCCTTTTCCTTCTTCTCTTCATGCTTATCTGTTTCTACTTGAATGTATTCATTCCTATTCACCCTTCTGTCGTTACTACATTCCAACAGTTGGGATCCTTCCTGTTTATTGTTGGCCTTCTTGGCTTGAGATTTTTCATTGGTTGTTTTTCTTTGTTTTAGATTTTGTTTGTTCTCTTTAGCTTCTTTTTTATCTTCTGTGTTGGGTGATTGTTCCTTCGAATTTTCGGGATTTTACTTTTGCTACTCCTTCTTTGATATGAGTTATAGGTGATTACCCAAAACAATCAATATTATCATTCCCTTGTAGCTTACAATTGACACAGTATTTTGATAAATAATCATATTTTATCACTTGCTATTTAGATTTAATCTCTCAAATGTCATCATCTAAGCAGTTGAGTTGATAATTCTTTTTGGTAATTCTTTTAGCAAGTCCATTTCAACTTTGACTCTTGCACATCTACGTCGTGTTTGATTATTTGTAGCATTGTCTATAAGGACATCTCCAACC
>JACEIK010004382.1:30510-50181 GCA_018107945.1 Datura stramonium
ACATTGCATTTCCAACTATGTGAGACAACAATTAATAATTTCATACGTGAACCATTACAAAGTGTAGCATTGCATGATTATCCGGCCTTAGCTCTAGTTGCTTCTTATATCATTTCCAGATTGTTTTGTGACCACCCCAAAACTTAATTATAATTTATTGAAAACTTCTATAATCAACACTTGTGAAGGTTAATCTTACACGTGAACTTGAATATTCGCTGAATTGGTCCAGTCCCTGTAGGTTCGATATCTAGCTCTTAAAAAGGGCCATTGTATTACTTATACGACCGTGTACGCTTGCGTGTGTGTTGGGCGTGAACAATCACTCATAAGCATAGAATATGCTTGATTTGCACTAGGTAGTGGAGTCATGAGAAAGATTTGGCTTCTTGCTTGAATATATGTGTCATTCAGCCCTATTAAAAACTGATACAACTTTTTCCTTTACATATGAATCAAGAAATCTTTCGATTTCTTACAATTACAACAGGGAAAAGTGTCACGGCCCCATGGGACCGGATCTAGACATGGAACGTAGAACAGTAAATGGCTCCAAGCCGATCCATAACATGAACATGATAACTAAAGCTCAACATAATTAGTGCGGAAAAAAACTAAAATTTGAAATAGCGGAAGTCTGAATATCTAATAACATTTGAACAATGGAATACATAACACTGATCCAAAGCTGAATACATACTAGGTATGATAAGCCTCTACAATCTAATGAGTTGATGAGACAATACTCCAACTAACTCACTAATAAACTGAAACTGAAAATAAACTGATAAGAAGGTCATCGAAGGATGAGGACTCACCGACAACTTGAGAAAAGGCTAACTCTAAGGATCTGGCTACCGGCGGGACTGAACCTGAACGTTCGAGAATATATCATGAAATGATACAACATAGAGTATGCGGTCAGTACTTGAAATGTACCGAGATGCAAGGTAAGTAAAACCGCTAAGTAAGTAAAGCTGAAATCATGCACATCATAAAACATTTCACCATAAGATTCTGAGAGTAAGGCTTGAATGCTATTATCTGAAAACATGATTTAAATATAACTGAGCATCATAATTGAATCGAATGACCCAAAGCTGAAATGAATAATCATAAGTAAAATGGAACATTGGGTCGAATCTGCTGAAAACATAATATCATAACTGATGAACATGCATTACTGAAATCATGAGTAATAATGGGAGACTCGTCATATAACCGATATTACCACGATAGAGCTTATGTGGTCTCGACTATTACACTCAAGTTCGTCCAAAGCCTTGCCAAGGCTAAGGGTGTAACCATGATATCGATATCAAGTTGAAGGCCCCTCAGGGGTAAGGAAAGCTCACAAGGGAGGTCTCGAAGAATCTGAACATACCTACGTTGACACGTAATTCTGAGGCACAGAGTTAACTGATCCCTTAGCCTACTCGGTGCTAGACACTACTCCTAAAATCATGTATATACTCTCCATCTTTTTTCAACAAAGTTGAACCATCATCTTGCAATAAAGCTGAATCATAATAGTACATACATAATCTGAAAACATATCATGAGGAGCTTTGGCTCAAACTGTACCACAAGATGAAAGTGGGAGTCTGGACTCCAAAACCATGTGGTAAGTTAATAACATGAAATTGAAATAAATCATGAAACATACTTGATCATATGGACTTGCCAAACTTAAACATGCTTTGAAATAGACTTGATAGTCAAAAACATGGATATATACATGGGTAATTCAAAAACATACTTCCATCATAGACATTTCATCATACTTGAAAACATAGATCATAATCTCAACTCTTCATGAACTTTCATAATTGGGCATCATAATTGTAAAACTTTGAAATCATAATTTGTAATTGAAATAATTGTAAAACATTCCCATGAATCTTAAAACAACATTAGAAATATGAATAGAATTTACCCATGATTGATACTAAGAAAATTTCACAAATTGGGTTAAAACCCCATAGATTCGTCAACCTTGAATTTCATGAATTTAGAAGAGGATTTGTGCATGAGATTGAAGGAATACTCCCATTCATAACCCTACATACCTGGGTAATCTGGTCTTACACTCTCCCTTGAAAGCCTAAAGGAATTGGAGAGTTCTAAGCTTGCTTTTCCTTAGGAATCCTCTAGTTTTGCATGCATGGGGAGGAAATAGGTTAGAATAGATTAGACCCTCTTAAAACTCCCTTAACTGAGCTTAAAACGATGTAGTATAGGGCTTAGGAGCTTAGAGAATTATGAATTTACCCTTACTAACTTCGTAGGAAAATACCTATTGCCCCGAGTAATGACTCATTCAACGGGTCGTCCTTAGCTCCAATGGGTCGTTGCTTTGCTCGTTGTTTCGCACAATTTTCCAGACTCAAATCTGCAACTACGATTGGACAGGATGAGTCGTTACTTGCCCCGATGACTCGTTACTTCTGCCCATTGTCACCACTGCCCGCAACTGCTTACCTTCTGGAAGTCTTCCCAACGGGTTCATACCACGACTCGTTGTTCCCTTCAATGAGTCGTACCATGACTCATGTCAGTCACCTTGACAAAGACAACTCTCACAACGACTGCTTGTCACGACCCGTTACAATGACTAACGAGTTGTTTCATGGCTCGTTGGTACTGGACCTATCGACCAACATTCTCACCACGACAGGGACCCACGATCCATGGGAGCTTCCCACGACTCATACAATGGGTCGCCCTGAGATGATTTCCCAACTTTTCTACTACACATCGCTTCAATTCCCGAGTCTAGTCTTAGGCACTTCTAAGGTATTACAAAGAGGCATTACAGTCTCAAACTCATCCCACAAGTCCCTCAATTTAGAGAAGTAAATAGAAATTATGGAAGTACCTTGAACACAAGTTGCAATTTCTCTGTGTAAATTGAATGATCGAGAGCCATCCAATTTGTAAAACCTCTCCTTAAGGTCCTCCCACACAGCATGGGTATTTGTAGCATAGGCTACACCACTAATGAGAGTCTTTGATACTGAATTCATCAGCCACGAAAGTACCACTATATTACATCTTTCCCACCGTAACTCATATAAAATCTCTCTTTTTTCCAAGATCCATCTACTAACCCAAACTTGTTTCAACCAAGAAGCTCAATTCTGATAGATCTTTTCCATAAAGAGTAATTATTGGAACCACAAAGGGGAAAAGAGATCAGCGAGACATCATTGGTATCACCGGGAGCGAGATACAAAGGATGTGTTGGTTCAATCACAATCCCTTGACCCCAAATTTCATCACCCAGTGAACTAGTTCCACGGTTTGTAGTCCCTTCGTTTCCTGCCATCTTTTGAAGCTTCAAGAATGCGAATTAGCAATCAATTCAATTGATCCAACAATCAATTCGACTTATCCAACTTTAATACAGAGAAAACTTCCCAGATTTTTGAGCAAATCGAAATCAAGTGCTTGGTAGCTCTGATACCATCTTAGAATCTTGAGTGTAGACAAAGAAGAAGAAGAAGAAGAAGATGATGATGATGATGATGGTGATGATGATGAGAAAAGAGTAGATATTATTCAGAGAGTGAATTTATAAGTAGTTACAAAATGGAGATGCTCAGTGACATTTATACACTGTAAAATCAAATTAGTAAGTTAATCTTTCTCCTAACTACTTAATAACTAACTCAACTAACTAATAATAATTTCTAACAGAATGATTAATCTACCCTTCAAATCACATTATCCTCAATAAAATTTAAACCTTTTATGCTAAAGCAAAAAAATAATTCAAAAAAAAAAAACCCATTCTCATAGCCAAACATGTCCTGATTTCTCCATTTTCTTTCTTGTTTTTTTCTAGCCTTTTTAGAAAAATAACTTTATGCCATTTTTGGATACCTCGTGCACCGCCGTCTAAGCGGCAAACATATGGTTTCAATTTCAAAACGCCCTTACTTTTACTTGTTACCCAAAATCAAACCGATACTTCTCAGAACCGAAACCCTATCACAACAACTTGTGTACAAGATGTCTTGGTCATGTTCAAGATGCACATTCTTGAACCCTCCATCACAAAAATCATCCTGCCAAATCTGCTTATCTGACCCACCGTTATCAATCTCATCTGGCCCTTCAATTTCAGTCGCAAAACCCCAATGGCCATGTAAAGCTTGTACCTTTATGAACCCCTATCACAGTATAAGCTGTGAAATCTGTGGCACTAGGGTTTCAGCTTCTGGACTTGCTACACTTGAAACTGATGACGATGATGAGTTGGGTTCTTCTGTTGGCAATGTGTTCTTGCCTTTGAGGCCTTGTAACAAGGGGAAAATAAGTAGGGGTCCTATTAGGTTTGAAGATGATGTGAAGGAGTCTGTTAGGTTTAGATGCGCAAATGCTGCAACTAAGAGGAAATACAGGGAGGACCCAGTTAGGGTTGAAGATGATGAGGTTGATGCTAAGGGTGTAAAGGCTGCAACTAAGGCAGTTGTAGTATCTGGTATATTTGAGTTCTTTCTTTTCATTTCAGGTTAATCGCCTATAAAATTTTGGAGTTTGTCATGTTTCTACATGAATTAGCTGATTAAAGATATTCCTTTTTTGTTGGTTTCGTGAATGTCTGCAGTTCCCATCTTCCCTTTTGTAACCCAAATTTTCTGATTGATTGGTGGTCTTTTCAGTTGTATGCCAATCTTTCTGCAGACTAGTTCATGATCTTGTAGACTGGTTGGATCATGCAGAGAGATACAACCATGGGAACTTCTCCCAGGAAAAGAAAAAAGCATAAAAATACTGTGTGGGGAAAGAGTGCCTTTTCTAGTATTTATGATGTTTAGTTTGTCTTCATTGTCGGAAAAGGCTTAATTGTGGAGCTGTTAGTAAGTTTTTATGATGTCAGGCTGTTTGATGCTATTACATACTTTGTTTAGCTGAGGAAGATCTAGATTTTGTGTTGGAAAAGTTCACCTTTTCAGATTAGTTAAGTCTCTTGCTCCTTTAACTTAGACTTTATGCTGCCTAATTTCTTTCCTTATTTATAAGTGCAATGATTTGTGTTGCAGATTTGGTGGAACAGGAATCAGGAAAAACTTTCTCAACCAGTAAATCCAAAGTGTTGAAGATCTTGACCTACAATGTGTGGTTTGCAGAAATAGAGATGCGCAAGAGGATGAAAGCTCTAGGCGACCTTATTGTGCTGCATTCTCCAGATATTATATGTTTTCAGGTTATCATCATTTATCTACATGTCAATATGCAAGAGAAACTATGTCTTGCATGAAAGTTATTTACTCTGTAATTTGTTGCTGTATCACCTATTCAGGAGGTCACTCCAGAAATATATGACATTTTTCAGAACTCTGGTTGGTGGAAAATGTACTCTTGTTCAGTTTCAAATGTGATGGAAGTGACGAGAGGATACTTCTGCATGCAGGTGATTTCTTAATACACCTTAACTATTGGGTATGTTAAGTGTATTCTGAAGGCCTATTATATGATGCTTTAGTTACGTTTTTTCCTTTTCTTTGTGATCCTGATATATATTCTATTACGTGCACTTGTTTTGAGCTTTTATATTGGTTATGGAATTCTTACCCCTGTTAAGATAATTAGTTCCACACTTTACTAAGGGGCACCTCAGTTTTCAATTATTTACAACATAGCTTTCAAGTTAACCTAGCCCATAGAAGTCTCTGTATAATACTACTTTACTCACTTTTAATAGGGGAAGTTGATGTTGAAGATCTGGAACATCTCAATAATTGCTCAACATGACTCCTTGCAGATTTTTTAAATAAAATTTAGTCCATTTTACAGTTAAACTCTGTCTTTGACAAAAAATTGCAGTTGAGCAAACTTGCAGTGAAATCCTACAGTTGCAGGCCATTTAGCAATTCTATAATGGGAAGGGAACTCTGTATTGCTGAGATTGAAGTTCAGAAAGATATGACCTTGGTCGTTGCTACCAGCCATCTTGAGAGTCCCTGCCCTGGGCCACCCAAATGGGATCAAATGTACAGCAAGGAACGTGTGGAGCAAGCCAAGGAAGCTATGGAGTTACTTGAGAGAAAACGGAATGTAGTCTTTTGTGGTGATATGAACTGGGATGACAAATTGGATGGTCAATTTCCTCTATTTGATGGATGGATTGATGCTTGGGGAAATATGAAGCCCGAAGAAATTGGATGGACATATGACACCAAGTCGAACAAAATGTTAAGCGCCAACAGGACACTGCAGAAACGCTTGGACAGGTTCGTCTGCAAACTGCAAGATTTCTGTATTAGTGATATTAAGATGATTGGGAAGGATGCGATTCCAAATCTCACATATATCAAGGAGAAGAAAGTTAAGAGTGAAGTTAAGAAACTGATACTGCCTGTTTTGCCTAGTGATCATTATGGTCTACTTTTGGAGATCTCTCCTCAGTAGTCCAAAGTTGAGAGATGTATTGCTTATTATTCTCTCAGGATATCGAACTTTGCTGTGCAGATTTTGTCTATATGACCTGTAATCAATGTAAAAGGGTCTTAAAAGCTTTTGCAGAGCACCTTTTTTTTCTTTTTTTTTGGTGTGCGCCCACGCTCATGTTTGCACAGAGGACTCGGGATAAGATGCGAAGAATGAATTTAGTCTATACATTCTATGCGTTGTAGCTTCTTATGATATCAGTATTCAGTTCTGTGCTGCAATTTTGGATTTGTTGGAACTTCTCTTGGGTTTTGTTACATCAACTTTTAGCATTTCTCTACTGCTGCTTCTAGCCTCGTATAAACATACAAGTGCGTCTCCACCCAAAGATTGTTGCATAGAAATTCTTTTAGTAAGTAAAGAGAAGGAGAAGTGAAAGCGGAGCAGCTTTTTGTCTAAATTAAATAATTTTTGAAATTTTAACTGAAAAAATCCGCTATGAAGTTGGTGGTTCTTTCATCTTTTTGCTTGTAATTTTCTTCTTCTGCACAAATAATTAAGCTGAAGACGTAATTAATTTTCTAGACGTTGTAATGACGCTAAGCGGCTAAGGTTATTGCACAAATAAATAAGGCCTGTGGACACGAATTTTTGACCGAAATAATCCCAAAAATAATAGAATGTTAACAACTACTAACAGCTCCATTATTTTGTACAGGTCTCTTCTCCATTAGCAGTAAGAAACTGATCCTTCCTCTCCTTGTTTGCAACCTCCATTCCCTCTTAGAAACAAATAGGCGTAGTATTTATTTCTTCCCCCAATACCCACGAAATAATAAAAGAGAGACAGACCTGTCAGTGGCAAGTCTAGGGGTAATCTGATTAACGTCTTTGACTAATTCAACTTGTACTTCTCACAATATTAAACAAGAAAGCACTCCAGAGAATAACAACAACCGCAGTAAACTGATGTCGTTAAATACACAATTTAAGATCAATATTTTGCCATATCCATTCTTGTTTTACGAAAAAGAGAAATCTCCATGTTATAGTTATGAGCAGAAGTAGCAATCTTCTCTTTGCCCTTACAGTTTTTATTCTGCTTCATCCCAATATTTCATTGGCTACTGTTCCCAACATTAACACTGATGAAGTTGCTCTTGCCACCGCCGAGTCACAACTTTAAACATTTCTAGCATGCAGCTTCATGGTACCATTTCTCCATTCCTTGGAAACCTCTCCTTTCTTGTTTCCCTCGATATCAGTAATAACACTTTGTCACGTCCTAAAATATCCCCTAGACGTGACTGACACCTGCTAACACCATCGCTAGGCAAATCTATTTTTCATACACTTAACCTTTTTTATAAGCATTGAAATACAATATGTGCAATTCCAAACACATCAATAGTCATAAAAATGAAATGATTATCCAACCAAAATCAAGTTTCAATCTATAAAAAAACACACGATCGTTTAAGTAGTGTATCTCTAGTCCAAATCCCGCACTAAGACCATGGAGCATCTAATAGAGTTACATGAGTTTAGTTGTCGGGCATGCAAACCCCAAGAAAGAAAAAATATATAATGAGTAGATAAAGTTGAAACGATTGCCTCCACGAATTGATGCTAAGGATCACCTCGGCAACAGAATCTACGCGAACGGACTCGTCAGCCACTAGTCTCACTTCCCCGTATCAGAATCTGCATAGACATGCAAGTAAGGAATGAGCTATATATAAATATAACTCAATAAGATCCTCAACCCGCCACTTTAATACCCCTGGAACAAGTGTTAAAAAATGCAACCACAACGAGCACAAAAATAATATGCACAACAATATATTTCCAAAATATAAAACTCAGTGAAGCCCAAAGAGTTTTTCAACAAGATCACTATATATATATATATATCAACACAATTCACACTCAGGACTTGTCAGACGACAGCGAAAGATATCAACCTAACACCCTAACTAGTCCTCGACAACATATATAATGCCCCAATAGTATACTATGGTAGCAAGTACAGGGCCCCTAACATATCACGACAAACGCATGTATGCCCCTAGTAACTATATCACGACAGTGAAGTAAGATATCCAACGTCCCAATGCCATGGTACGAGACCACGCCATACNGGGATTTTAACCCAACATGTGAATTTCCTAAGTATACAGTGAAGTAAGATATCCAACGTCCCAATGCCATGGTACGAGACCACGCCATACCAAAGATCAATTATTAAATAATTTTTCTTAAAAACATATTTTTCTCAAAATAACATATATGCGGTTGGTTAAAGACCACCGATTTTTTCAAGTACACGCTTTTCCTAACACATGGACTAGGCAGACAAAACACAAATTTTAAAACAGGTTTAAAAAATAAGCACAAAGCTTAAAGTCTCACTTACCTTGAATTCACAACTTAAGCACACTTTCCAATAACTCGAAACTATGCTCTTGGGTTCCCGGGTCACCTCAAACTATATAAAAATGGGTTTTGAATGGTCAAAAATCCTTTGTTAGATATTTGCTTAATTTGTAACCAAGTCAAATTTGTGGTCAAAGATTTACCAAAAAATTCAACTCTGGTCAACAGGGCAGAATTCTCGAACTATGACCACCCACAGATTCTCCTCGACGAGAGGATTTAAGAACATTAATAAAAATCGAATTTTGATAACGTTTGCCCTTTCAAATTGATGATTTAGGTTGAAGAATCCTAGGGCTAAACTTTGTCAATTCTTCAAAATTTCTCTATATTTCTACCTTATAAATTTTTTTACACGCACGTAATAAAATCAAGGAAAAGATTTGGATCATTACCTTGATTCTTTGAATCGAAAATCCTTATTCTTTTCTTCCCTTTTCTCTTTCTTTCTTCTCTCCTCTTCTGCACGATCTTTTTTTCCTGCGTTCTTTTTTTCTGCTCCTGCGTGATTTCTTTTTTTTTTATTCACCAGCAATTTCTGATTTTTAAGTCTTTAGTTCAATTGGGATTTAGCCTTATTATTACTATTATTATCATAATTATTTTTAAATTCTTATCTTTCTTTTCTTTTATTGCATAATTACTAAATAACCCTTTATTAAATTAGGGTTATTACATTCTCCCCTTCTAAAAGTAATATTCGTCCTCGAACGGGTTTAGAATCATACCTATAGAGTCAAATAAGTGAGGATATATATCTCGCATGTCTACCTCAGATTCCCAAGTAGCCTCCTTGGTTGGATGATTGCGCCATAACACTTTGACGAAAGCCACCTTCTTGGACCTCAATTGTCGCACTTGCCTATCAATAATTGATATCAGACCTTCATCATAAGTCAAATTCTCATCAAGTTCCATATCCTTCGGCTGGATCTTATGACTATCATCATGAACATATCATCTAAGCATGGACACGTGAAACACAGGGTGAATAGCGGACAATCTCGGAGATAAGGCAAGTCTATATGCCACCAACCCAATTTGGTCCAAAATCTCATAAGGACCAATATATTTAGGACTTAACTTACCTTTCCGGCCAAATCTCATAACTCCTTTCATAGGGGAAACTTTCAGAAAGACTTTCTCATCCTTCATGAACTCCATATCACGGACTTTCTTATCTGCATAGACTTTTGTCTGCTTTGTCCTGTCTTAAGCCATTCTCGTATAAATGCAACTTTCTCCAAAGCTTGCTGAACTACATATGGACCTAATAATTGTGCTTCGCCTGGTTCAAACCATCCAACTAGCGAATGACACTTGCGACCATATAGAGCCTCAAATGGCGCCATCTATATACTCGATTGGTAGCTATTATTATAAGTAAACTCTGCCAAAGGCAACTGATCGTCCCAATGGCCACCAAAATCGATCACACAAGACCTAAGCATGTCCTCTAAGATCTGAATAACCCATTGAGACTTTCTGTCAGTTTGCGTATGAAAAGTTGTACTCAACTCAACTTGCGAACCCAATGACTTTTGAAAAGACTTCCAAAACTCAACAGTGAATTATGCACCTCTACCAGATATTATTTAAATAGGCACATCATGAATTTGAACTATCTCACGAAGGTAAATATGTGCTAACTGCTTTACGGTATGAGTAACCTAAATTGGTACGAAATGTGCTGACTTTGTGAGTATATTCACAATCACCCAAACTGAGTCATATTTTTAAAAAGTACTTGGCAAACCAACAACAAAATCATAGTAATTCTCTCCCACTTCTCCTCTAGGATAATCAAGTTTTGCATTACTGCCCCAATGTTTTGATGTTCATACTTGACTTGTTGATAATTTAAGCAACTAGTCACATGCTTCAAAATATCAGCCTTTATACCCTTCCATCAGTACAATCCACACAAGTCTTGGTAAATTTTTGTAGCACCTGGGTGAATGAAAGTATCGTGAACTATGAGCCTCTTCAAGAATCAACTGTTTCATGTCACCCACAATGGGAATACATAATCTACCACGTTGACAGAACACGCCTTCACCATCAATAGAGAATGACTTAACGTCCTCATCCTACACTCGATCTTGTAGACTAGCAAGGTAGGGATCTTCATATTGGTGAGTCTTGACTTGTCCAACTAAAGACGATTGTACCACCATACCCGCTAGTAACTTGCTCGACACTATATGATAATTCAACCTCCCTGATTGGCCAATGCCTGAATATCCATAACCATAAATCTCTTTTCAATAGAGAATTGGGTCAAACTACCTATGGACTTTCTGCTCAAGGCATCTGCCACCACATTCACCTTCCCAGAGTGATACAAAATGGATATACTAACAATGTTTCNCTCTTTTCAATAGAGAATTGGGTCAAACTACCTATGGACTTTCTGCTCAAGGCATCTGCCACCACATTCACCTTCCCAGAGTGATACAAAATGGTAAGATTATAATCTTTAAGTAACTCTAACCACCATCGTTGTCTCAGATTTAGATCTTTTTGCTTGAATATGTATTGTAGAATCTTATGATCCGTATAAATTTCACATGGATCACCATAAATATAGTGATGCCAGATCTTCAGTGCAAATACGACTGCAATCGATTTCAGGTCATCAATCGGATAATTCTTCTTATGAATCTTGTCACGCCCTGAGTCTACACCCTGGACGGGACATGATACTTGGAGTTACAAGTAACCCCAATTCAACCTATGGTCTATCATAACACTGGCATTCTGAGTAACTATAAATAGCAGAAGCTTTAAAGTAAGACTATGAAACATTTATGAAAATAAAACTGAATCATAAAGTTTAAAAACAACGAAAACAAAGCTGAATGTCTGAAATCATATCTGTTTCTGAAAGCCAACTACAACTGCCCTCTGGGGGACTTTCTTAAAGAGGAACCTCATGTAAATACCATGGAATAAGGTTTGATCCTATAGAGTTGCTGGGATAGATCCCTAGCTAACTCTAAATTTAAATAAAAGAAAGATAACTGAAAGAAGTAAGTCTCGTCCTCAAAAAAATGAGGACTCGCCAATGATACTGCCGGAATCTTTAGAAATCGATCTACTAACGAGGCTGAGACTGAGATCCTGCAGCTGTATCATAAAACGATACATCATAAAAAGTATGTATCAGTACTTTGAATGTACTGAGTAAGTGAGAGAAACCATACACAATGAATGAATTAACTAAACGGAAAAGACATGCAATGACCAACTGAAAATGCTGAAAACTGAATAATTGCAATAAACTGAGATGGTCTAAATGACTTTGTCTGATGGTCAAGGACATGCCCTAAATCTGAGATACTAATCTAAAATACTGTACTGAACTGATATGAACTAACTAATCTGAGACTGAACTAAGCTGACTAGTGGGAGAGTTTATAACCGACATATAACCATGTGAGCTAGACGTGGAGTCTGATGTATACACCCCATCGGTAGGACCCAATATACCTTGCAAGGGTATAAAGGCATGAACTGAGTGATCACGGGTCTGGGGCCATGAGGAAAATAAAAATAACCTATGGTGGCAACGTAGTTTTGCGAACCTGGGTGCGCTAGAACGCCGGTGTGCTTGGCTCTAAGTCCTACTCCCACCGGATAGTCCTCGAATGACTACTAAGCTGATAGCTCAAAATTGGGGCCCAAGACTAAGTCAGGAATACCTGTCCAGAAGCACCTTGAGAGTCTTATTGTACCGGATTCTGTAACTGGGTTCTAAGACTAGTAAGAGCTGCTTATCTGAAAGTGTCGTAACCGTCTAAAGAACAAACTGTAATATGAAACTGGTCATAGCTGCTTATCTGAAAGTTTCATGACCGCCTAAAGAACATCTAAAATCTGATATTGAGTCTAATACTGATAACTGGGAGGCACTACTGACACCTCGAGAATTTCTGTAGTCAAACTGATCAACTGATAATTCTGACTAACACTGAATATTTTAACATTCTGACTGAAACTGAACTGACCTATATCTGAATGAGATTTCAATACAAACTAACAATATGGGAACCCCAACATTCAAAGAATCAAGTAATTTTGATAATTAATCAATTATGCCAGACTCTAGTTTTTCTACATTCAAGAGCTAGGGCTAGAATTCACTTTACAGGAACAAGCAACAACATAGTCACAAACTGGTGGAAAGATATCTACAATTAACATAAACAATATTCCACATGAATTAAGTGAAGTCTGACATGTAATTTCTTCACATTCGAAAGTTTCAGGGATAGAACTAATAGAGAGATAGAGAAAATTTTTGGGTATACAAGGGAAGAACTATTCCGTTACTGAATTCCCACATACCTGACTAAGAATTTCTGGAGAAGATCCCTGAGAAAAATCTGAGAAGACAATCGTCTGCCCTAGCTTCTGCTCTAAACTTCCTGACTATTCTACGCTTAGATTTGAGGGAAAGAGTGAAATGAAGGAGAAAAGGTCGTTCTACCCCTTTAACTCCCTCCTAAACAAGCCCAAAATGATGGGGTTTAAGCATTAAAAGATGAGAATTTACCAACATAACCCTCTAATAAAGAACTGAAAACTGGCCGACACGGACCAACAGGTCTCAGAACGGGTCGTTGGTCGAAACCACGACTTGTTGGAACCCACTGTTGGTCCTGGGTCCAAAAACCATGCTCATTGGAAAGGGACCACAGAAGGATACCATGACTTGTTGGAACAACAGACGGGTCGTTGGTATCTCTCATTATTACAGGCAGGAAAACTGGGCCCTAAGACAATAGTCAACACAAAGACTCATTGGTAGAACCAACGGGTCATCGCATCGACTCGTGGTCTACACTGCTAGGGCCTGGGACTGGGAGACGGTTGGTAGTAATGGCTCGTTGTTAGGAACCATGAGCCGTTGGTTCCTCTCATTGCCTCAGGGAAAAGTCCGATAGGCTTCTGAACTTGGGATCCAACAGACAACAGGATTGCTCACTATTACCACCAACGGGTCATCCTATGCCTCGTTGTTTCCCCTGAAGGAAATTTTCTATGCTGACAACAATTCAGACAATGGTCCATTGGATCTTACCACGACTCGTTGTCTGGGTCGTTCTGCAATAAAATTTCTGGTTTTTCTTCTAAATTTTCTTAAAATGTTTGAGTCTGGTCTAGAAAATTTTTGGGGTGTTACAATATCTCCCCCTTGGGATCACTCGTCCTTGAATGAAGACTGAAACTACTGGAAAACTAGGAAAAGAGCTGAGATTTCTAGACTGAGACTATGAGCTGGTATCTAAAGGAGTAATTGACTCCAAACTGACTTCACCGTACTAACAAAGCTAATGCAACTAGAATGCACATAGAAAATCTAAATACAGTTGATGAGTACGGAACTGAACAGAGTACTGAGGAGGAATTTAGTACCTGATGTCGGAACTGAACTGGAAGGAAATAAGTGTGGGTATCTATCCATCATATCTGCTTCGACTTCCCACGTAGCTCCTTTTACATGCTGATTTCTCCACATGACTTTAACTGAAGCTACCTCCTTGTTCCTCAGCTTACAAACTTGACGGTCAAGGATCTGAACTGGGACCTCTTCATAAGAGAGACTATCTTTCACTCCCCACACTGCCCAATGGCACAACTGAAGTTGGATCACTGATGCACTTCTTAAATAGTGACACATGGAGTATTGGGTGCACAGATGCCAATTCTGAAGGTAATTCTAGCTCATAGGCTACCTTGCCAATTCGCTTAGGGTCCCACATATCTCGGACTGAGTTTTTCTTTCTTCCCAAATCTCATCACTCCTTTATAATGGATGAAATTTTTAGATAAACCCAGTCATCCACTGCAAACTCCAATTCTCTTCTCCTCATATCGGCATAAGATTTATGACGGCTCTCAGCTGTTTTCAATCTTTCTCTAATGAGCTGTACTTTCTGCATAGCTTCATCAACTGAGTTTGGCCTGATTAGAGCATCTTCACCAACCTCAAACACCCGATAGGATATCTACACCTCCTGCCATACAATGCCTCAAATAGGGCCATCTGGATACTGAAGTGGTAGTTGTTGTTGTACGCAAACTCGATGAGAGGCAAGTGATCATCCCAAATGCCCTTGAAATCGATCACGCACGCCCTCAACATATCTTCTAGGGTCTAAATAGTCCACTTAGCTTGTCCATATATCTGTGGGTGAAAAGTCATGCTAAGCTTGATCTGGGTCCAAGTCCCTTCTGAAAGGACTTCCATAAGTGAGAGGTGAACTGGGTACCTCTATTTGAGATAATGGACAAGGGCACCCCATGAAGTCTGACTAACTCCCGGATATAAAGCATAGCATAGTCCTCAACTGAATCTGTAGTTTTAACTGGGAGAAAGTGTGCTGACTTAGTCATTTGGTCTACTATCACCCAGATTAAATCATGCTGCCCACGAGTCTGAGGTAGACCCGTAATAAAATCCATATTTACTTCTTTCCACTTCCATGTGGGTATGCTGATATCCTGAGTCATACCTCCCAGTATCTGGTGTTCTACTTTGACTTGCTGGCAGTTCGGGCACTTAACTACAAATTCAACGATGTCTCTCTTCATGCCGTTCCACTAGTAAATATCCCATAAATCACGGTACATATTAGTAGCACCTGGGTGTATGGAATATCTCGAACTATGTGCTTCAGCTAGTATCTATTGTCTCAAATCACCCACATCCGGTACGCACAATCTACCCTGGTAACAGAGTACACCATCTCCTCCTTGGGAGAAAGCCTCCACTTTTTTTCTACAAACCGCCTCCTTCAATTTAAGAAGTACGAGATCTTCATCCTGCCTTGATTTAACTTCAACTACCAACGAGGAATCTGATCCACTCTGCATAACTATTCCACCCTCAGCTGTATCAACCAACTGTACTCCCAACCAAGCTAATCTGTGGATATCCTTTTCCAGCTCCTTTTTGCCTTTCTTAACATGAGCCATGCTCCCCATAGACACTCTGCATAGGGCATCAGCCGCCACATTGGCTTCGCCAGGGTGATACAACATGCTCATGTCATAGTCCTTCAGTAGTTCCAACCACCTTCTCTGACAAAGATTTAGGTCTTTCTGACTGAACACATACTGAAGGCTCTTGTGATCGGTGAAAACATCCATGTGAGCCCTATAAAGGCAGTGCCTCCATATTTTTAATGCAAACACCACCGCTGCCAACTCCAAGCCATGAGTCATATTTTTCTTCTCATGAACCTTGAACTGTCTAGAGGCGTAAGCTATCACCTTACCTCGCTGCATCAAAATGGCACCAAGTCCAACTCTGGAAGCGTAATAATACACTAAAAACCCATCTATTCCTTATGGAAAGGTCAACACTGGAGTGACAGTGAGTCGAGTTTTTAACTCCTGGAAACTCTTCTCACACGCATCTGACCTCTGAAATTTCACCTTCTTTTGAGTCAGCCTAGACAGAGGGGATGCTATAGAGGAAAAACCTTCCAAAAAACGTCAGTAATAACCAGCTAGACCCAAGAAACTTATGATTTCAGTTGGGGAGGTAGGTCTGGGCCAGTCTTTCACCACTGCTATCTTTTGAGGATCTACCTGAATACCCTCACCCTAGACCACATGACCCAAGAAAGTCACGGACTTCAACTAGAATTCGCATTTGCTGAACTTGGCGAACAATTGGTCTAGTGTCTGAAGCACTATCCTCAGATGATTAACATGCTCTTCCTCATTTTTGGAGTATACCAAAATGTCATTGATAAATACAATGACAAACATATCTAGATACTGCTAGAAGACTCTCTTCATCAGGTCCGTAAAAGCTGCGGGAGTATTTGTAAGTCCAAAGGACATTACCAAGAACTCGTAGTGACCATAATGAGTCCTGAAAGTTGTTTTTGGCATGTCACACTCTCTGACCCTTAGCTGATAATACCCCGACCTGTGATCGATTTTGGAGAAACAACTGGCTCCTTGAAGCTGATCGAACAAGTCGTCAATCCTAGGTAGGGGATACCTGTTCTTGACTGTGACCTTGTTCAATTGACAGCAATCAATGCACATTCTGAGGGTACCATCTTTCTTCGGCCCGAATAGTATTGGAGCACCCCAGGGAGAGATGCTGGGTCTGATAAAACCCTTATCAAGAAGGTCCTTTAGCTGTTCCTTCAACTCCTTAAGCTCAGCTGGAGCCATTTTGTAAGGAGGGATAGTGATGGGCTGAGTATCTGGAAGAAGGTCTATACCGAAGTCTATTTCCCGCTCAAGAGGGACTCCGGGAAGATCTTCGGGAAACATATCAGGGAACTCACTGACCACTGGGACTGACTGAATAGTTGGGGTCTCAAAGCTGGAATCCTTGACCTAAACTAAATGATAAATGCACCCTTTGAAAATAAACTTTCTGGCCTTAAGGTAGGAAATAAATCGACCCTTAGGCGCTGAACTACTGCCCATCCAATCTAAAGCTAACTTATTAGGGAACTGAAACCTGATGACCCTTGTTCTGCAGTTAACTGAGGCATAATTGGAGTGTAACCAATCCATTCCAAGAATAAGGTCAAAGTCAACCATGTCTAACTCTACCAGATCAGCTGGAATGACTTTATTAAAGATTGATACTGGGAAGTTTCTATACACCCGACTGGCTCTAACTAACTCGCCAACTGGGGTGGAGACTGAGAAGGGTTCTGAGAGGACCTCTGGACTGATATCAAACTTGACTGCTACATAGGGAGTTACGAATGAAAGTGTGGATCCTGGGTATAGTATGGCATACACGTCTAGATGAAAAAGGCGTAACATACCCGTGACCACGTCAAGTGAGCTCTCCTAATCCTGCGAGAAGACAATGCATAAAATGATTTTGGCGCTGGCCGCCATCCGTACTTGAGGTGTTGGCCTGCTGAGCTGGTCGGCCTGCTAGAGCTGCTGAAGCAGTGGATTGTGAACTTCCCCATCCTGCTGACGGGCATTCTTGAGCCAGTGACCATCTGTCCACAATCAAAATAGCCCTTTCAACCCTGAAGACACTCCCCTAGATGGTTCTTTCCACACTTAGGGCATGCTGGATAGCTGTAGCTGTTGTTCGCACCATGACTCTGGGATTGTGAGCCAGAGCTCCACCCCTCCGATCCTTGCAGGATCAGAAAGTTGGGGCATTGGTTGAAGTGGGTATTCTGGAGCCCTTTACTACTACTGTGGGTGACTACTACCGCCAGATCTCTGATGGCCATAATTTTACTCGTCGGTTCTTGCCCATTTGTTCTCCCTCTCCAAATCTTTTAATTTTTCTACCTCAATTTGCTGGGCATGAACTATGAGACTGGAGAGATCGATGTACTTGATAAGCATTACAGTCCTGCACTCCTTGAGGACCAAGTTCGACACTCCATTTACAAATTTCAGCATACGAGCCCTTGGCTCAGCTACCATCTCTGGAGCATATTTGGACAACCTGGTGAAATCCAGTGCATATTCTTCTACTGTCCTGTTTCCTTGTTTCAGATTCATGAATTCCGCCACTTTTGCCTCCATGAGCTCCCGGGGAAAGAATCTATCTAGGAAGGCTTTAGTGAACTCCTCTCATTAGACCAATCTTTCTCCCATTAGTCTCCCCTCCTTCCACTGATCATACCAGATCTGAGCTATCCCTTTCAACTGGTAGGCAGCCAAGTCGGCACTCTTTGAGGAGCTGACAGCCATGATCTGGGTGATCTTTCTAATCTCATCCATGAACTCCTGTGGGTCCTCTCCCACCTTAGATCCATGGAAGTCTGGAGGGTTCATCCGAGTGAAATTCTGAACTCGGGTAGTAGCTGCAGACCCATTATTATTGATCAGAACCACCTGCTGGTTCACTTGATTGGTAACTATCCGTGCGAGCAGCTGGATAGATGCCCTGAACTCTGTGCTGGACACTGAGTCATCCTGAGGGGCTGCTGGAGCTGGTGGAGCAAGTTGGTAAGCGTTATCAGCCCTTCTTCCATTACCACGTCACGGAGGCATGATTCACTTAAACGAAATAGAGCACGAGTTAGGAGAATGATTCTGGAATTGAATTTCAACGCACGATAAAGAGTATGAACAAAAGGGAGTTTTCCTAATAACATCTCGTAGCCTCCCCGTTATAAAGATAAAATCTTTATTGAACATGTCTTGAGCCGATATATATAATCATAAACATGCATAAATCATGAGGAACAGTGGAAGATTCTCATAACTGACATACCTCATACGAGCACACATGGGGCCCAACCTGTAACCCTAGTTAGGAGGGCGTTCGTACCTTGCCAAGGGTAGAACTATGAAATGCGTGATATCATCATGGAAAGGGCCCATTAGGGCAAGGGGACAGTCACAAGGGAGGTCCCATCATGTCCTACGGTGGCATGTAGTTTTGAGATTCAGGGCAAAACCTGGGCCCTGAACCTACTCGGTATTAAATGCTACTCCAAAAACATATATAGTGCTCATAGTATAATATGCATGAGATTGATGGGCCAGTTAAATCATGATAATCATAAACATACTTGTAAATACATGAACTAGCCATGAGAGTAAGACCCATGAGTCGGCCAAAAACATAATTCGTAAATCATGGAATTCATGCAAACTTGTAGATCATACATATACTTTGCAAACCATCAAATCATAATGGGTATTTGAATAAATTCATATTTCAAATCATAAATCATGATGAGTTTATGAATATCAACAATTGAAGTAAAGGTCATAACTCGATTCATCATAGAACATGCATAATTGGGCTTAATTTAGTAGAAATTGAAATCAATAATTTTATAATCAAAATAGTTGTAGAATCTGATCATA
>JACEIK010004382.1:53037-69784 GCA_018107945.1 Datura stramonium
CCTTGAGAGTCTGAAGCACTACTCTCAAATGAGCAGCATGCTCCTCCTCGCTCCGAGAGTATATAAGGATGTCATCAATGAACACGATCACGAACATGTCCAGGTATGGCTTGAACACCCTGCTCATCAAGTCCATGAAAGCTGTAGGAGTATTCGTTAGTCCAAAAGACATAACTACAAACTCATAATGACCATACCACGTCCTAAGGCTATCTTCGGGATATCGCACTCCCGAACTCTGAGTTGATGATACCCGGATCTGAGATCTATCTTTGGGAAACACTTGAAACCCTGAAGATGGTAAAATAAATCATCAATCCCGGGTTAGAGGATACCAATTCTTGGTGGTGACTTTGTTCAATTGCCGATAGTCAATGGACATCTGAAGGGAACCATCCTTCTTTCGGATAAATAAGATTGGTGAAGACTTGCTCGGTCTAATGAAACCCTTATCTAACAGGTCCTTCAACTGATCCTTCAACTCCTTTAGCTCGGCTAGAGCCATCCTATAAAGAGGGATAGATATAGGTTGTGTGTCGGGAAGAAGGTCAATACCAAAATCAATTTCCCTCTCAGGAGGAACACCTGGTAAATCGTCTGGAAATATTTCTGGGTACTTACGCATCACTGGAACTTACTGGATAGTCGGGGTCTCGGACTCAACATCCTTAACCCTAAATAGATGATACATACAACCCTTGGAGATCATCTTCCTGTCCTTAAGATAGGAAATAAAATGACCTACGGGTGCGGCCGAACTACCTTTCCACTCCAAGCTGACTCACCTGAAAAACAGAACTCCACCGCACGGGTTCTACAATTAATAGAAGCATAATATACATACAACCAATCCATGCCAAGAATAATATCAAAGTCAATCATGCTAACTCTACAAGGTCTGCAGGGTGACTTTATGCAATATAGTGATCAGGCATCCTTTATACACCCGCCTAACTACTACCGAATCACCAACAGGAGTAGAAACTGAAAATGGTTCTGACAGAGTCTCGGGATTAACTACAAAGCTACTAGCAATTTAAGGTGTCACAAAAGACAAGGTAGCCCCTGGATCTAACAAAGCATAAGCATCAAGATGAAACACTCATAACATACTAGTAACCATATTCGACGAAGTCTCCTTCTTCTGACGGGTCGCAAGGGCATAGAACCTATTCTGATGTTGATCGTCGACTGAACTAGTCGAGGCACCCTACTGACGGGGACGTGTTGCTAGAGCGTCTGAACTAGCGGCTGGCATATGAGCTCCGCCGCCCCCTGATCTGGCTGAAGGGCAATCCCTGAGTCTGTGTCCGGGTTTGCCACACCCGAAACAAGTATCTAAGGAAACTAGGCACCTTCCTAGGTGATTCTTGCCACACCCCGCACAAGCTGGGAAAGTGTGCTCTATCTGCATGCTACCTTGGCCCCTTAAATCTGAAGCCCTACTCCTCCGATCCCCTCGTGATCTAGATGGTGTACTGGCTGATGATGGTGCTGGAGCAAAAGACCTGTGCTGAGACTGCTGGCACTGTCCACCCCCCGATCTAGCTTGAGAAAGCCCATAATTGTCTGTCATGGCCCTCTTGACTTCTCTCTACCTACGATACACTGACTCCATCTGCTGGGCATACAACACTATGCGGGGAAAATCTATATCCCGATGGAGCATAGAGATCCTACAATCCTTATCCAGGTAGTCCGCCATTCCATACACAAATCGACTCACTCGAACCCTCTGGTCTGCCACTAACTCTAGCGCATACTTGGATAAACGGGTGAACTCCAGAGCGTACTCCTAAACCGACATATCACCCTGCTTTAGATTTACAAACTCGCGCGCCTTCAGCTCTCTCATCTCATGAGGGAAGAATCTATCCAGAAAGGCCGCATGAAATTCCTCCCAACCTATAGGGCCTGCCCCCACTGCCCTACCATCTCTCCATTGCTTGAAACATATATGACCCACCCCTTTCAGCTTATAGGAGGCCAAATCAACGCACTCTCCATTTGTCACCCCCATAACCTGGGTGATCTTTAGAATCTCACTGATGAATTCATGTGAGTCCTTATCTACCTTAGACACTAGGAACTCCAGCGGGTTCATTCTCAAGAAATCTGTGACTTGAGCCGCCATCACATTGCCATTATGTGGAATATGCGCAACAACTTACTGATTGACCTGAGTGGTCAAGGCCTGCGCAAGCATCTGGATGGCTTCCTGAAACTCAGCATGGGCAACTGGCTCTGGTGCTCCTGAATGGGTGGGGCTTGTTGGTGCCCATTACCGATGTCATCCTCGTGGCCTTCACCATTCCCATTTTTTCTACCATTCATTCTTCGAGGAGCCATGATTTTGCAATCGCGAATAACATGAAGTAGAAGGATAGAAAGACTTTTCATTGCACAACATAGATCATGAAAGAAGGGAATATTTCCTAAACTTCTCGTAGCCTCTTCGTCATAAGTGTGGCGCGCTTCACAACCATGAAAAAGACTCTACTTAACGCGACTTTCAAACACCCTAGAAAACTTCAAACCTATTGCTCTGATACCAAGTTTGTCACGACCTGAACGTAGACCCTGATCGTAACATGGGACAAGGAGCCCCAAGAGATTCTAAGTTTACCCATGGCATGAACATTCATATAACTTCATATTACTTAAACAAGAATAAATGTTCAACATTACAACAATGCAAATCATTGATCTTACCCAGAACAATCTTATAGGTAAGCTTCCAAAAGATATATGCAATCATCTTCCCAGCATGGAAGAGCTTTACATCTCAAGCAACTACCTGGATGGTGTTATTCCACCAAACTTAAAAAATGCAGAAAAATACAAATCTTGTCATTGTCAGGCAATGAGTTTATTAGAACTGTACCAAGAGAGCTAGCCAACTTAATAAAACTTATAACATTACATCTTGGAGCTCAATATTTGGAAGGTAATATGATATTTCTCCACAAGAAAGGATTAAATTTTCCTCCCTTTTTTAATTCCAATTAAATTGGCACTTCTATATTTTCCTAAATTGATAGGAGAGATACTAGAGGAGCCAAGTAATCTTGAGGAACTACAAGTGCTGGGATTAGTGTCACACTCAAACATACAAGAAAGTGTATGTGGTCGTGCAAGTAATAAAGTGATACAATATCAGGTTGTCAAACCCATAAGGACTTGTAGTTGATAAAGAATTAAAAACAAGCTACTGCTAATTGATGTCTAGTGATTTCAATGAGATTGGTTGTGAACATTTTGTAACCTTTGTTTTAGATAACAAAAATGTGATGGATATTTTATTAAACTAGCAATGATGGAAGAACTCCGGCACTATATCATACTTCTGTATTCATGTTCATAATGTACTTTTGTAATATGCTAATTTTATCAAGATTGTTAATTCACGGGGTTAACAATATGGTTACGACTCTCTTGAGACTGTAACTGTCTGCTTAGATTATTTACATGACTATATATCTATGACCATTGTGTAACAAGAGTGCATTTGAACTCTTGCATGTGAAATAAATAGGGTAGACTAGGTATATCTCTATTCTAGCTGTAAATCTTTTCCTTTGAAGGATCCTATTCCAATTAATTCCAGTTCAGTCTTGGCTTTTCTCTCTCGATTTCCACAAAGACTAAGGATGTACCATAGTAGTCAAGAATTGATGTGTCGTGATTTTACGGCACTTTTGACCCTTAAAACCAAGAAATTATACACATTTCAGGTATGTTTATATGGGTATAAGGTATTTTGTGCTTAATGTGCAGGAAAACAGGTTTGGAAGTGAATTTGATCGAATTAAAGATAAAAACAACTGAAAGGTGACTGTCAGACACTCAATGAGTCGTTGGCAGGAGGCACGATATGTCGCTTGAGGCGTGGGCAAAAAGATGAAGTTTTGAAGAAGTGAAACAGTGCATTTGACGAGAGGTCAACCGTTAGGCTTTGAAGAGAAAATTGCAACCAAGTGTCCAGTAAAGTTGATGAGAGACATCATGAGTCGTCATAAGAAGGAACGACTCGTTGGAAGGCCACTGGAGCTATCCGTGAAGTGCACTGGATTTTTGTAGGAGTCAGTCCACGAGGGATCTAACGACTCGTGCTTAGGCACCACGAGTCGTTAGGTGACCCGTTGCCAAGACTGGATATGTTGCTGAGAATGCCTGCTTTGAGCAAGGAATGAATCGTCAGAGGGCCTAACGATCCGTCACCTAGTCTATTGCCATTGCCGACCTGGTTTCCAGATTTATTTAGGAAAATGATTTCTTTGTATAATAAATACCCAGTTTTAGGTTTATTTTTTGTAGACGATTTCTGGAAGGATTTTAGCCGATATTGAGAGAGGATCTTGAAAGATATTGTGAGGATATTCTTGAGAGAATTTTTTATACAATTGTTCTTGATTCAAGAAACGAAAGAAACATTGGAATTTTATTCAATCTACTTGATTTTTATTCTACAATAATTTGTAAGTTGCGATTATGATTTCTTCTATATTTTGTGATTGCAATAATACAAACATGAGTAGCTAAACCCATAAACTAGGTTTGTGGGAACCAAGATGAATTAACACACATAGGTAAAAATAGTTAGTGATTCTTGAACGGGGTTTTATGCATGTATTGTTTTTCCCTTCGTGTTGATTGATTCTTGACGGTTGCAAAGTTAGGACTGACCTTATTCTTACTTACCGGATCAAGGAAGTAAAGAATGGAAAAAGGGATTAACAATGGAGATTTGAGGATACCAATCCTCATCTAATAGCTTGAACTTATCTGAGGATAGCTTATCCGATATTAAGGGTAAAGGTCAACTAAAGTACACCTATATACAGACCAAGTTGCGTGGTGAAAATCATCTAGATAGAGGACCAACCATTTAGGTGAACCTAACTTACCAATGTTACATGTTAAACACCGGAATAGATCACTAGGATATAATCCTTGTGGTTATGAAATGTGGGGGAACACAATCCTAGTCTAGTCGTAAATTGCATACAAACCAAACTTGATACAAGCATTCATTAATTTCACTTTTGTCATTATTCTATATTTTCCCCCCTTTGGAAATAAGTAAATCAATAGTAATAGTTATTTGTATTAACCTAAGTTCTTACCATATTGCTTGTGGGATCGACCTCAACCTTCATTGGGTTCTATATTTGACAATTGACCGCTTATATCTCAATTGTGAGGTGTAATTTGAGCGATATCAAGAATCAGTAGAATAATGAATATAAAATTAATTAAATAACTTAGATGATAAAGTGAACGATATTACTCAAGTTTATTTATAAAACAATCATGCTTCATCCATAGCCCTTGAATAAGGGCCTTTAGCCACTCATGTTCATATTACAACTATAAATAGTCATGTTCAATTCTACAATTAAAAAAAAATTAGAAAGAGAAATAACCTTAGTAGAGAGAAAATGCTATTTAAAATATCTGATACCTCCAAAATATGACTAAGAGGCCTTATTATAATAAGTAGAAAATATTTCAAAGACCCACACAAAATCGGGTGGACTTTTATTTTCAGAACTCAAATTTCGTCCTGTGCTCGTGGGGCGAGCTCCAAAGCGAGGAGGGGCCTCGCGATGGTATTCGATCGCAAGGCCTAGCTTTGGTTCCATACTTAGAAATTTCTTCCTTCTGTTTATGTGGCCTTCTCGCGAGGCAAGCTCCAGAGCAAGGAGTTATCTCGCCTTCAGTCTCGCTCTTCAAGGCCTTCACTTGTTCTTCACACTTAGTAGCATTTCAAATATTCATACGTTGGGGCTCGTGGGGAAAGCTCCAAAGCAAGATGGGAGATTTTTTTTATCTCCCCGAGACTCCTGACAGCTTCCATACTTAGTCGATTTTCCTTTTCTTTCTTCTTATGTGCTCGCCTAACAGGATCCAAAGTGAAGTGTAAGCTTGCCTTGAGCTGTAATCCGCATGGAACACCATATTCCCTCGTACTTAGCCATTTCTTATTTTTTTTACCTGCAAATTAGACAAAGTACTTCCATAAGTTCAATGACACAATAATTAAGCATAGTTAGGTATATTTAGCTTCTTTGCTCTTAAAACAAGATACAATTGTGGGTAGAATATGATTATTAGACGTGTAAATTCACTTAACATTACCACCTTACACTTAGACCTTTGTTCATCCTCGAAATAACTCATATACACCCAACTATAATTTATGCATCAAACTATGCCAATTCAAACAGGTCTACCCAATCCTAGATCACTAAGACGTTCTCCATCACAGAGAACTTCTCATTAATCTGTGCAATATTATCCTTCAACATCATGACCCTTCTAGGAAGACAACGCAAACCTCTACAATTGACTCTCATACAATACATGGTAAATAAAATCAAACTATCAAGCAAACACATTAATTATTCATCTATTTATCGTCATTCAAGTAGACTCACTTGTTCAAGAGAGATGCCCCCACTCTTCATGATATAAAATCAATAGCTTCGGGTATACAGATGAAGGAAAAATATCACTCACTTTCATTAAGAAATTTCACATGCATGCTGATATATCATAAGCTTTCCCTAGTCATACTCAATTAACAAAAATAATATAAACATAAGATCTGTTAAGATTTCACAAGTTGTAATGTTGGCTAAAGGAGGGGTAGACATTATATGAAAATAGTTACTCACTCCCTAAGCACTTTTTGAGACATCATATTAATTTCTGTTTTTCCTGTTCTTCATTTCCTCTATCTTTATCACTTTTCTTACTTTCTGTTCTTGTCTCCCCTAATCTTTAAGCACTTTTCATTTTATACATCACTAGCAAGGAGCAATTTTCAATACCTTTTTCAAGCAGTCAAGTATTATACTCTTCTTATTATATTTTTCTTCTCCTTGCTAGTAGCATAATACGTTTCCTAAAATGTGCACCCTCAACTTATTTTATTAATTTCCACATATATCCTTCTGTTTAGCTTAATCCTTCCTTTTTTTTCTTTCAAGTGCTCTCTTTTAAAGTGCCTTAGGAAAATCGAGATTAAATAAACAAGGCTGACGACCCAAAAGGGATGACTAGGGATGATGTACTGGTAGACAAACATATCAATGAAAATTATGGCTAACAAAGACTGCCTATATTATTTCCTATGCTTAAACACTTCATTTGACTTTGTAGATACACTGTGCAAGTTATAGATATCTATAACATGTATAGAATATTACTAAAACTCATGACGCTTTATGCACAAATGACTCTAAACAGTTTTCTTTCCTTGACACTTTACTTGAAAACATAATTAAATTCAATGCAATTCAATTTTAAACCTTTTCTAAAAATTAAAGTCAAGTGGAAGAGCCTACATGTCTTAGTCAAGTGGAAGAGCCTACATGTCTTAGTTATAAGAATTGCCCAATATTGCCTATGGTGAGCCTAGGTTGATTACCTAACTTTTGAAAGGCATTTGAGTCCTCTATTACTATCTTACTACTAATGACTAACTTTCCTTCAAGATAGATGTCATCCATCTATCGTTTGGAAAAGTTCTTATCTATGACTAAAAGTAAAAAATTTACCTAGGTACGGTTCAAAGATTCTCTTGGAAAAGAGCTAAAAATGAAAGCCAAGAGATGTCCTATTACTAGCATGACACACTATTACTCCTACTCCTATCATATGCTAACATATATTTACAAGAATTAAATCACAATAATTATGAACAAGATAAAAATCATAAAATGATATACATATTCTTTCCATGACCAGTATAATGACATACTACAATTAATAACAAAAGTTTCTTTTTTACATCCCACAGTTAAAAATCTGCATTGCCCCCAGTGCTCAAAACAAAGTATAAAAATGGTGAAAATAAAAAACTCTCTGTCTAAGCATTTGAATACTTAACCTCATCCTTGGAAGGGGCAAACTCTGAGTTTCCTTCTTCGGTGCAGCGTTCTGGCTCAACCTCTTCTTCATCTTCATCATCACCTTCCCCCTCCTCATGCACCATAGGATCAAGTGTGGCAATATCATCATCTAGAGGCTCCACATAGGCAAGCCCCTCCCGAAACATCTGTTGTTCATGCTCATTGAGTGGATAACACTCATCTAGCATGGATAGATCCTCAGGTGTGGTAGCTTTGTCTCCCAGGGTCAGCTACAACTGCATCATCTCATAAACATGGGCCACATCCATGTGTTTGTCTGTCATCAAGGGGCAAAATTCAAGTTCCTCCTCATCAATGTCATGAGACCGCAAATATTGTGTGAGGAGGCTCTCATAGTAAAACCTGCAACTAGCGCCTTCACCTACATGATGCATCATGGCCTTCATAATATGGCACAAATGTATTGTCTGCCTAGTCATCAGCATATAAATAAGGCACACTCTACACGGAGTGATGGTGGTAAAGTGCTTACTCGACATAATCCACACAAAGATGATTTTCAACCATACTCGAGCTTCCTTGGTCAAGTGTTCCATGGAAAAAGTTTTGTGATGTTGTCATCTTTTCAACACACCCATCTAACGTTGAAGTATCTGGCACATAACACATATATGATCTCTCTTTATGGCGGGTGAGACACCATCTCACTCACTAGTGCATGTAGAACCATTAGAGTTCCCATAAACCTGCATAAATGGTTAGCCTCAAAAGATTTCGTATCCCTCACTTTACCTTATTAGGGTCTTTTAAACATCCTAGTTGGCATAAAATTCCTAAACAATATTGAGGTTGCACTCGCCTGGGTCTGCAAAAATAAACTGGAGTTCTCTCTGGTGAATCTATTGCTAGATGGTCGTGTACTCTGCTTGGAGCCTAGCTTCTTAAATTTGCACTTTGGGTATATAATGGGTGGGTTTGAATCTTTTGAACCATGTTTCTTATATTGGTCCACCCATTTTATCCCGTACCTACAGACTGAAGGCTTAGTGGGAGGGGTTGGTTCTTCTTTAGGTGCTTGATGAGGAAGGGTTTAACTGTCTTGCACTTTCTCCATTCAACTTCTCTCCTTTGCCAAGCCATCAGTGACCTTTCCTTTGCCTTTAGCCACTGCTCCAACTTGGCTTGGATGAACCATTATACCAGATCAACTTCCTCACGATGTGAGCTCCGAAGTGAGGAGTTGTCTCACAATGGGCTTCACTCCACGAGGCTCAAGGTGAGTCTCTGCCTCACTTTGGCTTTCACCTCATGAGGCATAGTAAAATTCCTTTCTTAACTTACAATTTGAAATTTTCTCCCACGTTCCACTCAGGCACGTTCCTTCTCTTTACCTGTACGACGTCACCGAACCAACTAGACTGACCTAGTGGATAAATAAAAAATACAGAAATAAAAATAACAATTGGACCAAAAATCCTGGTTAGAAAATTGGGTTGCCTCCCAATAAGTGTCCTAGTTAAGGTCGTGGCATGATCATCTCGGGTTACCTCCCACGCAGCACCTAATTTATTATCGCGTCCCGATGTTACACCACTTTTTGAATAATTTTTTGATATGAAATTCGTTCTGTCAACCTCTCTAGTCCAACACTGATCAATGACTTTTAAAGTATCCATTTCATATCTCTGATTCATTCAACGATGTTCTTCAAAATATTTTCTGGAAGAGACCATAAAGAGGTAATAGAAGACACTATAATGGCAGACAATTCCTTATAACAACTAGAAGTTTGAGAGCTTTATAAACTTCATATATATCCATTTTATCATGATCTCTCATTGTCAGCTTCCTTGCAACCATATTTATCAATAATTGTCTATAGCAAAAATTGGATGTCCCAAGATGAATGAAACTCTTGGGTCTGACTCGAAATCAGGGATTATGAAGTCCACTGAAAATATCAAGTACCCTACTTGCATTAGTACATCTTCTGTGATACCTTCAGGTTTGGAGTGTGATGTGGCAGCCAGCTACAATATGATGGTTGTTGAGCGTGATACACCAAATCCCAATTTTCTATAAATCGATAAGGACATCAAATTAATTGTTTCCACCAAATCACACAGCGCCTTGGTCATCACCTTATTGCCTATTGATATTTCAATCATGAAGCTTCCTAGATCCTTCAGTTTGGTAGGTAATTTATTGTGTATTCTAGATATGCACTCCTTAGTTAGTACAATTGTGGCATATTCTATCATTAACTCTTGTTTACAACAATGTCCCTGATGTACATGACATATTGAGGTATTCCCTGCAACATATCAACAAGGGATATATTAATATAAACCTAATTCAATAGATTAATAAACTTTGTGAATGTTGCTTCCTCCTTATGCATTTTCAATCTCTGTGGGAAAAAAAGAGGGGTTTTTGATGCCACTGATGTTGGTGGCTGAACTATCTATTCTTTCATGACCTCTTCCTCTACCTTGAGATCTTTAGGACCCACCTTTTTGGGTACTGGTTCCTCTATCTCCTTACCACTTTTGAGTGTAATAACATTACACTGCTTAGGATTTAGGTCAACATCGCTGGGCAGACCTCCTTGTTGCCTTGTATTTTATGCCCCTGCGGGTTGACCTTTTTGTATATCCAGTGCACTCATGACCAAATCTTTATTTCTGTTATCTACTGCTAGTTTGTCCTGCTTTTCCATCATCTTATCATGCTTGTCCAATATCTTTTTTAGCAGCTCTTCCACACCATTTGCTGGTTGTGGGCCTGATTGCCCTATGATTGCTGAAAGTTAGATTGTCCCCTCTTTCTGTACTGATTATAATACTAATTGCCACCCCATGAAAAATTGGGATTACAGTTATTTCCATAACCTTGATTTCCTGCACCTCTGCCTACATTACCTATGAAGTTCACTAACTCCAGGTTGGCTCCACACAGCTTTGTTGCATGATCTTCACCACACACTTCACAAAAAATGTGTGCCTACTGTATCAGCTGAACCTTGGTATTAGCTTGGGCCATAAGTAGCTTGGTCAGCTAACTGATGTTATTGCCCATAGTCACTACTTGAGCAGATAAGACAGTCATCCACTTCTAATATTCCTATGTCCTTCTTATTATGCTCTGGCCTCCTTTAGCATTCCATTTGGGATTACTCTGAGATAAACTAGTTCATCATAAGTCTTTTCTAGAGCTTGTTCTCCTGCAACTGAATTTAATAGGATCTTCATATGTGGCTCCAAACTCTCAATGAACGTGTGGGTAAACACTTTCTTAGTTTGGCGATGGTGCAGAAAATTCCTCAACAGACCCTTAAACCTTTCCCGGACTTGATAGAAGGTCTCAACATCTCTTTGCCTTAAGCCAATAATCTCACTTCTCAACCTTGCAGTATTCCCATAAGGGGAAAATGGCCATGAAACAATAGATATTGGGGCTTCTGATTTGAACCACCTCTTTTCTTCACCCAAAAGAGAGAACAGGAACAACGTGAGCTTCACATAATCGGTTGAGACTCCTAGTGTGACATAGGTGTCACTAATCTCCAAGAAGTTCTGAATATGCTGCTACGGATCCTCATGGAAACTTGTAAACTATCCACTCGCATACGGGAGTTGAATCATGCTTTATTTCAACTCCCACCTTCCCATGATAGCAGGCTTTAGAATACTAAAATTCATATTGCATGTGAGTGGTACTTCTTTTGGGGCTTCTCCCTCTACTGCCATAACTGTTAACTTTTCAAGTGCTTGCGTTTCTTATCTTAGTTGGTGAAAATATCTCTCTAGTTTTGATTGAGATTCTGTGAGATTTTATCTACTGAGATTTCATTGCATTCACTTGTAACATTTGCAAAATATGGAAGCTATAGATCAAGTTATTAATCACTAATACACAAAAAAAACCAATAACTAAAACCTCTAACTTTATCAATTTTGAGTACCTGGCAACGACGCCAAAAACTTATCACACTCAAATGCACACGCAAGTATACACAATCGTGCAAGTGATAAGGTGATACGAGGTCAAGTTGTCAAACCCACAGGGACTCAAAGTTGATAAAGAATTAAAGATAAACTACTGCTAATTGTTGACTAGTGATTTCAGTGAGAGTGGTTGTAAATATTTTGTAACCTTTGTTTTAGATAACAAAATGTGATGGATATTTTATTAAACTATCAATGATAGAAGAACTCCGGGTCTATGACATGTTTCCACATTCATGTTCATGATGTACTTTCATAATATGCTAATTTTCTTGGTTACGACTCTCTTGAGACTATATCCCCTGCTTAGATTACTTATATGACTTATATTTCAATGACAAGCTCATAACAGAAATACATTTGTACTCCCGTATGTGGATTAAATAGGGACTACAGGTATATCTCTATCCTACCTCCAAATCTTTTCCTCTAGAGGATCTTATTCTAATTGATTCCGGTTCAGTTTTGGCTTTTCTCTCTTGAGTTCCGCAAACAGTAAGGATGTACCATACTGATCAAGAATCAGCATAATAATGAATATAAAATCACTTAAACAACTCAGATGATAAAGTGAATGATATAGCTCAAGTTCATTTATAAAACAATCATTCTTAAGCCATAACCCTAGAATAAGGGCGTTTAGCTACTCATGTGCATATTACAATTGCAAATATTCATGTTCATTTTTATAATCAGAAAAGAAAATGAGAAATAAAAATAACCCTAGAAAAGAGATATCACTCTTGTCTTCTTCTCTTTAAAATATTCGATACCTCCAAAACATGATAAAGGAGCTTTTTTTATACTAAGTGGAAAAGCTTCCAAAGACCCACCCGGTATTGGGTGGGCTTTTATTTCCGAAACTAAAATTTCATCCTGTGCTCATGGGCGAGCTCCAAAGAGAGGCGGGACCTCGTGTGGGCTTCACTCCACGAAGCCTCACATTGGTTCCATACCTAGCAATTTTTGCCTTCTATTTATGCAGCCTTCTCGCACGGTGAGCTCCAGAGGGAGGAGTTACATCGCTTTCAGCCTCACTCCTTTGACGCCTTCACTTGTTCTTTACACTTAGAAAAATTTCAAACATTCACACATTGGGCTTACAGGGTGAGTTCCATAGCGGGATGGGAGATTTCTTTGAGCTTCGCTCAATGAGACTTCTGGCAGCTTTCATACTTAGTCTATTTTCTCTTCTTTGTTCTTCTGTGTTCGGTTAGCAAGCTCCAAAGTGAAGTGTAAGCTTGCCTTGAGCTGTGATCCGCATGGAACACCATATTCCTTTATACTTAGACATTTCTTGAAGGTTTTTACCTGCAAATCATACAAAGTGCTTCCATAAATTTAATGACACAATAATTAATCATAGTTGAGTGTATTTAGCTTCTTTGCTCTTAAAATAAGATACATATGTAGGTAAAATATGATTATTAGACTTGTAAATACAACTCACATCAATTAGCTCAAATTTAGTTTATTGGTTCTTTACCTGCAAGCATTTTCAACATGTCAGCATTGAAGATCTTAATTCTGGAAGGAAACAAGCTTTTAGGTCATCTACTAGTAGATTTGAGTCGTGGAATGCCCAGTCTAGAAGAATTTTATTGTGGAATAAATAATTTGAGTGTTTTTATCTCTACTACTATCTCAAATTCTTCAAGACTCACAAGACTTGATCTCTCAAATGATAGTCTCACAGGTCCTATTCGTGAATCATTTGGTAACATAGAATACCTTACGCTTCTGAACTTGCAGGAGAATAATTTTTACAATGATTCAGCTTTAAACTTCCTTACATCTTTAACAAACTGTAGGAAACTAATTGAACTGAAGTTCTATGAGAATCTGTTAGATGGGGTTTTTCTTGCATCAGTTAGGAATTTCTCAAACTCTCTATAAATATTTGAAGGATAGGGTTGTAAACTCAAGCGTGTCATTCCTGAAGAAATTGGTCACCTTACTAGAGTGGAAAAGATGAGTTCGTTTAACAATGAGTTGACAAATATATATTCCAAAAACTATCCAAGGCATGCTAGACCTTTAAGAACTTTACCTACATTGAAACAAGATAGAAGGAACAATATCAGATGTCGTCTACAATTTAAAGAATCTTGGTGCATTGGACTCATCAGAAAAGCAGTTTTCTGGTTCAGTGGCACCATGCTTAAGGAATGTTGCCAGTTTGAGGAATCTTTATCTAGCTTCTAATAGACTAAATTCAAGATTACCTGCAAGTTTGAGGAACTTAAAGATCTCATAGAATTCAATGTTACATCCAATTTTTCTAGTAACATTCCTAGCACTATAGGGGGTCTAGAAAAATTGATCAAACTTTCTCTAGCACAAAATAGACTAGATGGGCCTGTTCCTGATTCATTTGGAAAAATGTTAAGCTTGGAATTCTTGGATTTGGGCTATAATAATATTAGTTGTAATACTCCCAAGTCGTTAGAAGCTCTTATCATTTAATAATCTCAATGGAGATATTCCCACCAGTAGTCCTTTTATGGCCTTTTGGGAGTGGGTCTGTTTCTTACATTAGTCCTTGCATATGTATTCTTAAGACTGAGAAGGATACAGAAGAATAAGTTTCAACATTTGTTTAGTCCATTTTCATTATCGTGAATTTCTGAATAATGAAAAGTCACTTATTGAATAACCGAATATTCCTATTTTTCATTATACCAATCAAATCCATTCGAAATCTCTTCCTAACGCCTTTAGGGTTTGTGAAGAGAGCCCAGTTCTATTTCAGGTCAAATAAATCTGTTTGTGGAGAAAAAACATGAAAGAATATATCCATGATGAACTTAAATAGGCAACAACTGGATTTGATGAGAGCGATTTGCTTGGTATGGGAGCTTCAGTGTGTTTTACAAAGGGAAACTTAAAAGATGACACTCTTATAGCAGCAAAGATATTCAATATGCAATTGGATGACACACTTAAAAGTTTTGACACTGGATGTAAGGTACTTTGAAACTTTCCCAATCGCAATCTGACCAAAGTCATCACCAGCTACTCCAACCTTGATTTCAAAGCCTTAGTGCTAGAATACATGCCCAATGGGACACTTGATAAATGATTTTACTCTCACAACTTGTTCTTGGACTTACTACAGAGATTGAATATAATGATAGATGAGGCTTCAACATTAGACTATCTCCACAATGGCTTTTCAACACCTGTGGTGTGTTGTGGCTTGAAGACAAACAGTGTGTTTCTAGAACAATAATGGTTGGAATGTTAGTGATTTTGGCATTGAAAAATTGTTGGGTGCAGGAAAGGCTTTTGTTCAAACAGGGACAATTGGGACCATAGGATATATTACTCCAAGTAGTAGAATTTCTAAAGCTTCCTCATACCTTCTCTCCCTTATACATAGACACTGGAAATATCAATGTTAGCATATTCCTCAATAATTATAAAAAAATTTCTAATCATATTTAGCCATAATTGCAGAGTACGGACAAGATGAAATAGTATTTATGAGCTGCGATGTTTATTATTTTGACATCCTGATGATGAAAAAGTTTACAGGAATAAGACCAGGTGATGAAATATTTATTGGAAACTTGAGCATAAGATGTTGGTTTTCCAAGTGAAATTCATGCTAATTTGGTGCAACCAGGGGAAGAATAAATCGTCTTGAAGATGCAGTGTTTGTTATATATCATGGAATTAGCTTTGAGCTGGACATCAGTGACATCTTGCACAGTAGTTGTACAAATACTTAAAGAAGTTTTTTCACTGCGATACTGTTAGAACAGCATGGCTTCATTTTTTTCAGCAATTAATAAGGGCGACTTCTGTCTCTCCACAAATTGAGAATTCTCTGAATCAAAGGATTGTAGGAATTAAGCAACTCATTTCTTGATTTTTGTAGTTTTGACTATATATGCAAGTATAAAATGAGGTAAGAGATGATAAGAAATTAATGTGAATAATAGTTGTATGATCAAGCTAATCCATGATGATTATAGTAATAATCGCATTTACATCAGCAATGACACTACCTACCTACCATGGCAAGAAATGGAAAAAGAACAACACAGTAATTTATATATAGGGAAGTCCTAATTTTTTAAGGACATTAGAATTAATTAGGTTCTTTTCTTATATAAATTAAAGTCATAATATTTAGGACTGGATATAATACTAATTTTAACGTCAAAATACTTTCTAAAAATTCAAATTTCAAGATTTTAATATCTCCCTCGAAGTCAAACTTGCCATTTTTTTATTTTTTATTTTTTATTTACGAAAAGAATTACTATTATTGGTTCTTCTAAAAGTTAAGCTAGATGAGGAATTGAGGTTAAAAAAGCCAATATATGATGAATATAGGGAATTTAATTTTTATTTTTGTTAAATCATATTTGTTGTTGTATGTATAAGAGTCCTTATTCCATATGTGCTTTATAACCGAATAAGTATTCTAATTTTATTATTTTAGTAAAAATATGTGTTGCAAGTTTAGAATAGCCGAATACGTATTTCTTGTTGTAAAATTATAGCAAACAAGACATACAAACAAAACAAATAAAGAAAAACAAGAGAATTAAAGTATAAAGAAAAGATATAACTTTTCTTATTCCTTTTATGTATTTTTAAATGATCTTCCAAGTATCAACTATGTACAATATGAGATCTCATGCCTCTATTTATAGTGTTCACATAGGCATACAAAAAGTTATCATAACATAATATTAACCGTGAAGATTATGGGCGAGATTAAAAGTGTGAGAGTTAAATCCATAATGGTGAGGAGTAGTGGAGGGTTAGCTATACAATTTGGAGAAGAGTAGTTGGGAGTAGGGGTGGCAAACGGGTGGCTTGAGTAAGATATGAACAAATAAAAAA
>JACEIK010004382.1:69861-87138 GCA_018107945.1 Datura stramonium
TCCATATTATCCGTTGCTTCTTATTATGTAAAGAAATAAGTACTCCCAGATCACAAGCATTTTTGTCTTCTTTTGCTCCATAAGGTGTGTTTGATACGAAGGAAAATATTTTTGTACTTTCAAAGAAATTATTTTTCTCAAAAATAACTGGTCCTGGATCGGGGTCAGGAGTCGGATCCCAGATCTGGGTAAAATCTTGTGTCTCATGTCTGGATCGAGCTTCGTGTTAGAATCAAAAGTAGGATCCATAGTTGGGTCCGAAGTGGTGAATCGGGTCCCCATTTGAGATCGAAAGTCGAGACATAGATCACAATCAAGAGTCAGATCGAAGGTCAGGGTATTGATTAGAATTCGAGTCTCGAGCCGGTGTTGAAAGTTGTGTTAGGATCGAGATTTAGGTCTCGAGTCTAGAGTTGATATCGAGATTTGGGTCTAGAATTAATATTAGGAGTCGGTCTTAGGTTAGAGTCAAGAGTTGAATCTTGGATTGTGATGGGGTTGGATCTAAAGCAGGGGTTAGGATCTGAATTAGGGTCAAGGTCGAGAGTCAAAGTCATGGTTGAAAGTTGGGTCACAAGTTGGAGTCTTAGAGTCGAGATCGAGAGTCAAAGTCAGGAGTCGGGATCAAGGTACACAATCAGGGTTAAGAGTCGGGTATTCTCGGGGTGATGTTGGAATTTGGGTCTCAAATTGACTTTTGAATTGAGATCGAGAGTCGGGGTCGAGGTCAAGATTCGAGTCTCAAGAGTTGGGTTTCGGATTCAATTCTGGGTCAGGGTCGGGTCCCAAGTTGGGATTGAATGTCGAGTTCTGATTTAGAATTAAAAGTCAGGGGTCGAGGTCGGTAGTTGCATCCATGGTCAGCATTAGGAGTCGAGTCTCAATCGAGGGTTGAAGTCAGGTTCCGATCGAGATCGAGGTCAGGGTGGGGATTGGGGTCGTGGTCGTGTTGGGAGTTGTATTCCTGGTTGAGATCATAGTTGAATTCAGACATCAGGTCCAGGTCTCAAGTCGGGGTCCAAAGTCGAATCCTTGGTTGGAACCTGTTTTGGGGTGGTCAGATTTAAGAAAAATTTTGAACATTATTTTTCTTACTTTATATAGGGAAGTCATTTTTCTTAAATTAGAGGAAAATAAGTTCATTTGCAAAATATTTTTCAAACATGAGAAAATTGAAAAATATTTTTCTTCATACTAAACACACCCTTAAATAAGTGTATATTTTAGAGATTTCTACACCCTTACATACTTTAAGGGGAGTGTAATTGGTGGATACCCAAAGATTATCTATATTTTATGATGGATAATATTAGTTGATTCATACTTGACACACTTTAAATTATTGGATACCCAACCCATTTAAAATGAGTTGGATCGAGTAGATAATCATAAATTTTATTCATTTTGTCATCCTTAGCAAGGAGTAATTTGTTAGGAATTATGGTCTTCCATCATAAGTCTATTATTTTATAACACTCCCCATTGGATGTTCATAGATGATGTTCCTAATTCAAACCTTACTAGAAAAAATCCAGTCGGAAAAAATTCTAGTGAAGAAAAAAAGTACACATATCCTGAATATGCATTATTTTCTGCCTGATTAAAAACCTTGTCAGAAAATCTAGTGAGACAAAACTGTGGTAAAGAAAAAGAGTATAACACGTATTTTACTTCCCCTGATAAAAACATCACTTTATATTTCAGAGATGACGAATTCCATTCTTATATAACAACTTCTCAAATGTTGAGATAGGCAACACCAAATTTGGAGCAAAACTTTTATTTCACAGTTCTTCTAAAAATTGTGTTAGAAAAAGTACTTTGCTAAAATGTACTTTATTTTGTCTTCTTCGATATATTCTTCTTTCAATTAAACTATGCAAGTAGCACCTTCTTCAACAGTACTGAAATTTTCTTTTCACATAAAATTCACACATTTCTTATGTGCTGAGTCACTTGCTTTAGAAGTTGTTATTATCTTAGTAGGACTTGAATAAGTATCAATGATTGATTGCATTGTAGTATATGATAATATGAAGGTATACTCACTATATAATAATATGAAGGTAGGTATCCTCACATATGCAATCAAATGTTATGTAGATCAAATAATCTTCCTACATTTGTATATCCAATAATTTCTTGGCAATATTGGTTAGAAATAAGAAATCCCTATCAATATTTGATTTCATTCAAATATCTTTACACAAAAGTGAAATTATATCTTGTTTACACATTAATAAAAAATATTATCTAATGGATAGTAATAAAAGAATATATAAGTGCACAAATTGCACTAAGACATGGTACTTTTTAACTGTTTTCATTATATTGAAACTGATCTTTTTTTTTTATGTTAAGCGATCTCACAACCATTGGATATTTAATGAAATCGCTTTATAACCTTTTAAATCCTTCAAAGATTTTCATATCACCTTCACCGTCTAGCTAGACATAACAATCCAACATTATACATATTCAAGTATTCATGTAGTGCTTGACTAAAAAAAACTTTATTACATCCACCATAAGAGAATACATTTTCATTTAATAATGCCAGAATATTTGCGGAAAATCTTTTTTATGAAAAAAGGAACAAGATGTACTTTATATCTTATAGTTTATTTTTAATTTTATTTTCGCACAAAAATTTATTTTACTCCACTAATATTATACCTTGGTCCTTGGACAATGTCGGTATATCTAGCCAAACCGATGCTAAACCAATGCACTCAGTAGCATCAGATTTTGGCTCCTTGGTTTGAAAGAACCTAGGGACATCCCTCAATTTATTTAATCCATGAAGTTGGTATTTTTATTTTAACACTCGACATGAGAAAAAATTACAGACGGACAACAATAGTTTTTTAATTTTATTTTTTAAAAAAATCATTTTCAATTAATTAAATAATAATACTAAAACTTCAAGTAAGATGCCCTTGTCATCAGATAGTGTCGACTTTCTAGTTTTTTACATTTAATTTTTTTTTTTGAAAACGGATGGACTAACCAACCCTGTCCCTCGCTTTTCTGCAAAAAAAATCAGATGCAATTTTTGCATCCCACTTGCCAATTCTAAATGCAATGCAATATGAAGCTATAATCCCGCATTAAATGCTGCTAAATCAATTACTAAAGTTTTATAATGTTGTAAAATACTAAATATCAATTTCAAACATAAAATTTAATAGAAAACATCCATCAAAAGGATCAAAAAAATCATTCAAAGTTTAAAACTTCAAAACATTACAAAGTTTCAAATTACTTTTGATGTTCAATAACAATCCTAACAATTAAGGGATCCGTCCAACATAATCTTCATCACTCAACCTCTCTTGAGTGATTAAACAACTTTCCACATGCTTTGAGTTTCATCAATCCGTCTTGCTCAGGCATTTGCTAACGCACGTGTACTATATTTGATCTGCTGCAATATAATAGCAATCTGAACACCATCAACTGTCTCAACCTGGTGTGAAGGTCCAATACCTTCCACTCTTGACTGGAAGTGTTGAAAATAGCTCCTTGAGCCTACGGTGTAGACTCTCCCCTTTTGTCTCCCCCCTCCCCTGGTGACATGTTCAGTTCAGATTTGAGTAGCAACTTTCGATGGAGGTTGGGTTGAATCGCCTTGGGCTTGCCGAGTCTGGTTTTAACTAGTCATGTATCATTGATAATTAGCATGCATAATTAAAAATAAAGGTTAATATATAAGTCATATTATCACTTTGTAATTAATTTCTTGAAACTTACATAGGCTTGTTCTGTCCTTTGCTCGATCTATTGATTTTGATCCAAATAATTCTTCTCTTTTTTTGTAACGTGAGTGTCACGACCTGAACGTAGGTCCTAATTATAACACGGGACAAGGAGTCCCGAGAGACTTCAAGTCAACCCATGGCATGAACATCATCTAACTTCATATCACTTAAAATAATATACTGAACAACGATATAGCGGAAACATAAACGTAACATAACATAGCATGATAAGCGGAACGTACTAGAATTACAAAACAGTTGAGTACTACAACTAGTCTGAAAGCCTCTATCATACCAGATGGGCTGATGGGACAATATCCCAAACTAACCTGGCAAAACTGAAACAAAAGAAACATCACTGTCTGAACATATGGCTCTCAAAACATGAGGACTCACCAAAAGGGCCGATAACTAACTCTGAAATGGACTACTGACGAGGAAGAGCCAGAGAGATGGGTCCTGTATCATGAAATAATACAACATAGAAAGTGTGCAGTCAGTACATGAAATGTATCGAGTATGAAAGGTAAGTAAAACAGACATTTAAAATATATAAATACTCATAAATGATTATAAGATTAGGACAACATGCTTATAACATAAATAACATACAATAACGTAAGACTCAAGGTTTTCAAAACATTCGTAATTCAGTTGTAATCATAATCATAATCATAAGAGAAAAGCTTTATTGAACATGTCTTGAGCCAATATATATAATCATAAACATGCATAAATAATGAGGAACAGTGGGAGATTCTCATAACCGACATACCCCATATGAGCACACATGGAACCCGACCTATAACTCTAATCGGGAGGGTGTTCGTACCTTGCCAAGAGTAGAACCATGAAAGATGTGATATCACACATGAAAATGGGCCAGTTGGGCAAGGGGAAAGTCACAAGGGAGGTCTCATCATATCCTACGGTGGCACGTAGTTATGAGATCGAGAGCAGAACCTAGGCCCTGAACCTACTCGGTCTTAAATACTACTCCCAAAACATATATGGTGCTCATATATGCATGAGATTCATGAGCTAGTTAAATCATGATAATCATAAACATGCTTGTAAATACGTGAACTAGCCATGAGGGTAAGACCCGTGCGTCGGCCAAAAATATAATTCGTAAATCATGGGATTCATGCATACTTGTAGACAATACATATACTTTGCAAATAATCAAATCATAATGGGTATTTGAATAAATTCATATTTGAAATCATAAATCATGATGGGTTTGTGAATATCAACAATTGAAATAAAGATCATAACTCGATTCATCATAAATCATATATAATTAGGCTTAATTTAGTAGAAATCGAAACCAAAACTTTTATAATCAAAATAGTTGTACAATCTGACCATAATTCATAAAATATGATGTAAATCACGGAATATAATAACCCATCAATAGATCATTAGAATTTTACAAGATTTAAGTTAAAACTCCATAAGATTTTTGATCAAATTTCATGAATTAGGAGAGAGGGAATGGGTGTGAACGAAAACGCCCATTCATAACCCTACATACCTGGGTAAGATCAATACTGACCACTCTTTGAAAGCCCAAAGGGAAATTGATGAAGAACACCTTGAAGACTAGCTTGATCACCTCTAAACTTTTCTAACTTTGTATGCATGAGAATGAATAGGTTAGAAGGGCTTAACCTATCTTATTACACTCAGAAAATAACTTAAAATGACGTAGTTTAGGACTTTAGAGTGTAGGAATGATGAAAATACCCTTAATAAAAAACCTTGAAAAATCTGCACTGGGCGAACTAACGGGCGTACCAACGAGTTGTTGGGGGATACCATGACTCGTGGTATCCGTCCATCATCTGCACTGCAAAATCCTTGATCTCAGATTCAACCAATGACTCTATAAGACGAGTCATCCTTTCATCCAACGGGTCGTCACATCGCCCGTTGTTTGCCCCCTCCAGATCCTACATTGGTCTTTCCAACGTACCTCACCACGACTTGTTACTTCATCCAACGAGTCATGGTTGCCTTTCGTTAGGTACATTGGAAAATTATACCTATCCCCCTGCAACGACTCGTGACCAGGACTCATTACATCTCACAACGGGTCATGGGATGACCCGTCATATCCCTAAATACTGCAGTCCAGTACCCACCACGGTTACAAAAGATGACTCATTATTTCCAACAACGAGTCATTACATCACTCGTTATTTCCACTGTCACCAGACTAGGACCTTCCCAAGACTGCTCCTAACGGGTCGTTGGTTGGACCAATGATCTGTTGGGTGGTCCGTCCTGCAATATTTTTCCCAGTTTTCAGCCAACTTCTATTTTTGATCCCGGGTCTAATCTTAGGCACTTTTGGGGTATTACAATATCTCCCCCTTGGGAACATTCATCCTTGAATGTTGAAAACAAGCAGAAAACAAAGACATGCAATCATTACACCAAAATACTGATCATTTAAATTGAAAACTGACGGAATGACTATCTCTGATTCAAACCACATAGCTGAATTGATTTCATGATTCATATACACATCCATATACATAAAATAAACTTGAAAACAGGAACTGAACATGAAACTAAATAGAGTTTTAGGGAAAAACTGATACCTCAAGTTGGGACTAAGCCAGTAGAAAATAAATTTGGGTATCTAGCCATCATATCCACTTCGGCCTCCCTCGTAGCTCCTTCAACATGCTGATTTATCTATAACACTTTAACTAAAGTTACTTCTTTGTTCCTTAGCCTCTGAACCTGACGATCCAATATTTCCTCTGGAACCTACTCTAGCTAAGGCTGTCTCTCACACCAATACTATCCACTGGGACAACTAGAGCTGGATCACCCAAACACTTCTTCAAAAGCGATACATTAAACACAAGATGCACGGAAGATAACTCTGAGGGCAACTCCAATTCATACACCACCTTGCCAACTCTTCTCACAATCCGGTAGGGTCCAACATTGCGGGGGATAAGTTTCCTTTTCTTTACAAACCGCATCACTCCCTTCATGGGAGACACCCTCAGAAATACCCAGTCATCGACTTTAGATTCTAATTCTCTTCTTCTCATGTCCGCATAAGACTTTTGGCGACTCTGGGCAATTTTCAACCTATCTCTTATCAACTGAACCTTCTCCATTGCCTCATGAATCGAATCCGGCCCTATCATTGCCGCCTCACCAACCTCAAACCATTCGGTGGACGATCTACATCTCCGTCCATAGAGAGCCTCGAACGACGCTATTTGAATACTAAACTGATAGTTGTTACTGTAGGAAAACTCGATCAGGGGAAAGTGATCATCCCAACTACCTTTGAATTCCATTACACATGCTCTCAGCATATCTTTGAGAGTCTGGATTGTACGCTCCACTTGACCATCCGTTCGCGGGTGAAATGCTGTGCGGAGCTTAACTCGCGTACCAAGCCCTTTCTGAAATGACCTCTAAAACTGAGAGGTAAATGGAGTACCTCGATTTGAAATGATGGATAAGGGCAGTCCATGCAATCAGATCAACTCCCGAATATATAGTTTGGCATAATCCTCTATCGAGTCCGTGGTTTTAATCGGTAGGAAATGCATAGCCTTGGTCAATCTGTCTACCACAACTCAAATGGAATCATATTATCGATGAGTATGAGGTAATCCTGTTATGAAATCCATGTTAATCTCTTTCTACTTCCAAGTGGGAATGATGATATCCTAAAGTACGCCTCCCGGCCTTTGATGCTCAACCTTTACTTGTTGATAGTTCGGACACTTGGCTACGAATTCTGCAATATCCTTCTTCATGCCATTCCACCAATAGATTTCCCGTAAGTCACGGTACATCTTGGTGGCACCCAGATGGATAGAATATCTGGATCCATAAGCCTCATGCAACATCCGGCTCCTTAAATCGTCCACGTCTGGAACACATAAGCGACCCTAGTATCGAAGCACACCATCTCCCCCTTGGGAGAAGACCTCTACCTTATGATTTTGAATGGCTTCCTTCAAATTTACCAAAATCGGGTCCTCATCTTGTATAGCTTTCACATCAGTCACTAAGGACGATTCTAATCCGTTCTGCACAACAACACCGCCATTGGTCGAGTCAATCAACCGAACTCCAAACCCTTCAAGTTGATGTACATCTCTCACCAGCTCCTTTCCCTCATCCATATGGGACACACTCTCCACAGAGAGTGTACTAAGTGCGTTCGCTACCATATTAGCCTTACCTGAATGGTAAAGGACACTTATATTATAGTCCTTGAGTAGTTCCAACCACCTCCTTTGTCGAAGATTGAGAGATCCTTCTGAGTGAACACATATTGTAAGCTCTTATGGTCTGTAAACACATCCAAGTGGACCCCATACAAATAATATCACCATATCTTCAATGCGAACACCACCGCAGCTAATTCAAGATCATGGGTCGGGTAATTCTTCTCATGGACTTTCAACTGTATGGAGGCATAGGCTATGACTTTCCCGTGCTGCATCAATACACACCCAAGTCCGATCCTTGAAGCATCACAATACACCACGAACGTATCGGTACCCTCGGGTAGGGTCAACACTGGTGCTGAGGTAAGTCGAGTCTTCAACTCTTGAAAGCTCTTCTCACAAGCCTCCGACCATTGAAATTTCACCTTCTTCTGAGTCAATTTGGTCAAAGGTGCTGCAATAGATGAAAAACCCTCAACAAACCTTCGATAGTAGCCAGCTAAACCAAAGAAACTCCGAATATCGAAAGGATTCACTGGTCTAGGCCAATTCTTCACCGCCTTGATTTTATGAGAATCCACCTTTATACCCTCACTTGTCACCACATGGCCCAAAAATGCTACAGAGTTCAACCAAAACCCACACTTGCTGAATTTGGCATATAACTGATGATCCCTGAGAGTCTGAAGAACTATTCGCAAATGAGCGGCATGCTCCTCCTCGCTCCAAGAGTATATTAGGATGTCATCGATGAACACATTCACGAGCATATTCAAATATGGTTTGAACACCCTGTTCATCAAGTCCATAAAAGTTGCAGGAGCATTCGTTAGTCCAAAATACATAACTACAAACTCATAATGACCATACCGCGTCCTGAAGGCTTTCTTCAGGATATCACACTCTCGAACCCTGAGCTGATAATGCCTGGATCTGAGATATATGTTTTAGAAACACTTGGCACCCTGAAGTTGGTCAAATAAATAATCAATCCTGGGTAGAGGATACCTGTTCTTGACGGTGACTTTGTTCAATTACCAATAGTCAATGCACATCCGAAGGGAACCATCCTTCTTTCGGACAAATAAGACTGGTGCACCCCATGGAGACTTTCTCGGTCTAATGAAATCCTTATCTAACAGGTCCTTCAACTGATCCTTCAACTCCTTTATCTTGGCTGGAGCCATCCTATAAGGAGGAATAGATATAGCTACATGACGGGAAGAAGGTCAAAACAAAAATCAATTTCCCTCTCGGGAGGAATACCTAGTAAATCATCTGGAAATACTTCTGGGTACTCACGCACCACCAGAACTGACTGGATAGTTGGGGTCTCGGACTCAACATTCTTAACCCTAACTAGATGATACATACAACCCTTGGAGATCATCTTCTTGACCTTAAGATAGGAAATAAAATGACCTACGGGCACGACCAAACTACCCTTCCACTCCAAGAATGACTCACCCGGAAAATGGAACTCCACCGCATGGGTTCTACAATTAATAGAAGCATAACACGCATACAACTAATCCATGCCAAGAATAATATCAAAGTCAGTCATGGCTAACTCTACAAGGTCTGTGGAGGTGACTTTATGCAATATAGTGACCCGGCCTCCTCTATACACCCTCTTACTACAACCGAATCACCAACAGGAGTAAAAACTAAAAATGGTTCTGACAGAGTCTCGGGACTAACTCCAAAGATACTAGAAATATAAGGTGCCACAAAAGACAAGGTAGACCCTGGATCTAACAAAGAATAATCGTCAAGATGAAACACTCGCAACATACCAGTAACTATATCTGGTGAAGTCTCCTGCTCCTGACGGGTCGCAAGGGCATAGAACTTGTTCTGGTGCTAACCGCTGGTTGAGCTAGTCGAGGAACCCTACTGAGGGAGACGTGATGCTGGAATGCGGGCTCTTCCGCCCCCTGATCTGGTCGAAGGGAAACCCCTAAGTCTATGTCTAGGTTTTCCACACCCGAAACAAGCATCCAAGCTAACTAGGCACCTCCTTGGGTGATTCTTGCCGCACTTCGCAAAAACTGAGAAAGTGCGCTTGATCTGCATGCTACCCTAGACTCTCGAATTGAAGCCCCGCTCCCCCAATCCCCTCGTGATCTAGATAGGGTATTGGATTATGATGGTGCTGGAGCAAAAGACCTATGCTGAGACAGCTGGCGCTATCCACCCCCTGATCTAGCCTGAGAAATCACATAATTTTCTATCCTGGCCTTCTTGGCCTCTCTCTGCCTTCGATACACTGACTCCATCTATTGGGCAAGCAACACTATGCAGGGAAAATCTATATCTAATGCAGCATGGTGATCCTACAATCCTTATCTGGGTAGTCCGCCACTCCATGCACAAATCAGCTCACTCGAGCCCTCTGGTCTGCCACCAACTCTAGTGCATACTTGGATAAACGGGTGAACTCCAGAGCGTACTCCTGAACTGACATATCACCCTTCTTTAGATTTACAAACTCGGTCGCCTTCAGCTCCCTCATCTCACGAGGGAAGAACTGATCTAGAAAGGCCGTATGAAACTCCTCCCAACTTATAGGGCCTGCCCCCACTGCCCTACTATCTCTCTATTGCTTGAACCATATATGAGCCACCCCTTTCAGTTGATAGGAGGCCAAATCAACGCACTCTCCATTTGTAACCCTTATAACCTGGGTGATCTTTAGAATCTCATCGATGAATTCATGCAGGTCCTCATCTACCTTGGACCCAAGGAACTCCGAAGGGTTCATCCTCAAGAAATATCTGACTTGAGTCGTCACTGCATTTGCCATTCTGTGGAATATGCGCAACAGCCTGCTGATTGACCTGAGCGGTCAAGGCCTACGCAAGCATCTGGACAACTGCCTGAAACTCAGCATGGGCAACTGGCTCTGGTGCCTGGTGCTCCTGAACTGGTGGGGCTTGTTGGTGCCTATTACCACTGCCATCCTCGTGGCCTTCACCATTCCCATTTCTCCAACCATTCATTCTTCGAGGAGTCATGATTCTGCAATCACGTATAGCATGAATTAGAAGGATATAAAGACTTTTCATCGCACGACATTGTTCATGAAAAAAGGGAACATTTCCAAATGTATCTTAGCGTCTTCATCATAAGTGTGACACTCTTCACACCCATGAAAAAGACTACTTAACGCGGCTTTCAAATACTCTAGGACACTTCAAATCTATTGTCTAATATCAAGTTTGTCACGACCCAAACGTAGGCCTGGATTGTAACACGGGACAAGGAGCCCCAAGAGACTCCAAGTCGACCCATGGCATAACATTCATCTAACTTCATATCACTTAAAGCGGAATACTGAACATACAATATAGAGGAAACCTAAATGTAACATAACATTGCATGATAAGCGGAACGTAGTAGAAATACATATCAGCTGAGTACTACAATTAGTCTAAAAGCCTCTATCATACCAGATAGGTTGACGGGACAACATCCCCAACTAACCCAAAAAAATCTAAATAAAAGAAACATCACTTTCTAAACATATGACCCTCAGAACATGTGGACTCACCAAAAAGGCTGATAGCTAACTCTGAAATAGACTACTGACGGGGATGAGCCTGAGCGCCGGGTCCTGTATCATGAAACGATACAACATAGAAAGTATGCGATCAGTACGTGGAATGTACCGAGTATGCAAGGTAAGTAAACACAGGCATTTAAAATATATAAAAGCTCATAAATGATCATAAGAGTAGGAAAACATGCTTATAACATAAATAGCATACGATAACATAAGACTCAAGGTTTTCAAAACATTTGTAATTCAATTGTAATCATAATCATAAGAGAAAAACTTTATTGAGCATGTCTTGAGACAATATATATAATCATAAAAATGCATAAATCATGAGGAACAATGGGAGATTCTCATAATCAACATACCCCAAATGAGCACACATGGAGTCCGCCTATAACCCTAGTCGGGAGGGTGTTCATACCTTGCCGAGGGTAGAACCATGAAAGACGTGATATCACACATGAAAAGGGGCCATTTGGGCTAGGAGCAGTCACAGGGGAGGTCCTATCATATCCTACGGTGGCATGTAGTTATGAGATCGGGGGCAGAACCTAGGCCCCGAACCTACTCGGTATTAAAAACTACTCCCAAAATATATATAGTGCTCATAGTATAATACGAAAGAGATTCATGGGCTAGTTAAATCATGATAATCATAAACATTCTTGAAAATACGTGAATCAGGCATGAGGTTAAGGCCCATGAGTCGCCAAAAATATAATTCATAAATCATGGGATTCATGCATACTTGTAGATCATACATATACTTTGAAAATCATCAAATCATAATGGGTATTTGAATAAATTCATATTTCATATCATAAATCATGATGGGTTTGTGAATATCAATAATTGAAGTAAAGATCATAACTCGATTCATCATAGATCATACATAATTAGGCTTAATCTAGTAGAAATCGAACTAAAAAATTTTATAATCAAAATAGTTGTAGAATATGATCATAATTCATAAAATATGATGTAAATCACGAAACATAATAACCCATCAATAGATCATTAGAATTCCACAAGATTTAAGTTTAAAACGCATAAGATTTTTGATCAAATTTCATGAATTAAGAGAGATTGGGCATGGGTGTGAACGAAAATACCCATTCATAACCCTACATACCTGGTAAGATCAATTTTCACCACTCCTTGAAATCCCAAAGGGAAATTGACGAAGAACACCTTAATGACTAGCTTGATCACCTATAAACTTTTCTAACTTTATATGCATGAGAAATGAATAGGTTAAGAGGGCTTAACCTATCTTATTCCACTCAGAAAATAACTTAAAACGACGTAGTTTAGGACCTTAGAGTGTTGGAATGACGAAAATACCCTTAATGAAAAACCCTAAAAAATCTGCACTGGGCGAACTAATAGGTGTAGCAACGAGTCTTTAGGGGATACCACGACTCGTGGTATCCATCCGTCATCTGCACTGCCAAATCCCTGATCTCAGATTCAACCCACGACTCTACAGGACGATACGTCCTTTCATCCAATGGGTCGTCACATCGTCCGTTGTTTGCCCCCTCCAGATCTTGTACTGGTCCTCCTAACGTGCCTCACCACGACTCGTTACTTCTTCCAACGAGTCGTGGTTTCCTTCCATTAGGTCCACTAGAAAATTATACCTATCCCCCTACAACGACTCATGACCACGACTCGTTACATCTCACAATGGGTTGTGGGAAGACCCATCATATCCCTAAATGCTGAAGTCCAGTACTCACCACGGTTACAAAAGACGACTCGTTCCCAACAACGAGCCGTTACATCACTCATTTTTTTCACTATCACTAGACCTAGCCCTTCCCACGACTGCTCCCAACGGATCATTGGTTGGACCAATGATCCGTTGGGTCGTCCGTCCTGCAACATTTTTCTCAATTTTCATCCAACTTCCATTTTTGATCCCGGGTCTAATATTAGGCACGTTAAAGGTATTAAAGTGAGTTACTTGAAAGAGCTCATTTCCAATTGGCTCACATCCCAATTGTTTGGCCTGCAAATATATTAATCAAATCTAATCAAATTTATATAAACATATGAATTAGAAAACTAATAATATTACTTATTAGGTCCCTACATATCATACACATCTTGGGCGGGATATTATTGATCACACTCAAATTACACCTTGTAATTGAAGTATAAAGTAGTCACTGTCAAATATAGTAACCCAACATAGGTTGGAGTCGATCTCATAGGGAATATGGAAGAAATAATATGTTAACGATGATTAAACTAACCTATAGTCAATATTTCAGAAGGGGGGTTTGCAAATAAAAAGAACAAAAGTACTTCTAACAATGATTAGGACTGTGTTCCTCATGATTTCATAAAGTACTAAGCTTATTTTACTAGTGATCTATCATGGTGAATCTTGTGTAAGACTGGAGAATAAGTTCACCTAATGTCTCTCGACTTACATAGATGAATTTCACCTAAAACCTCTCGGACTTTCGGTGTGTATATTTTGCCCCGCTATAAGTCTTGGTTTAACTATCCTTGGTTAGAACTCAAGTTAATTAGATGAGGGTTAGTAGGCTCAAATTACCACTATTATTCTCTTTTCCTAACTTCAACCTCTTTGGTCGAGCAAGTTGAAGATATAGGCAATTAAATATTAAAACGAAGAGAATAATAATCCACTCAATTCACTATTCAAGAATCACTATTTTATTTTACCTACTTTTATAAATCTATCATGGTTCCCACAACCCTAGCAGCTCATGTATAAGATGTAGAAGAAATCATAATGAAATACTTACTAAATTATGAAATTGTTTAAAAAATCTCCAAAGCTATATTGAATCACAAGAACTTGATGAATTCTCCAATAAATATTTGACTAAGCTATTACGCAAATTCGTTATTGGATAATAATTGGACTATCTCAAAAAGTGCGAAATATTTTACTCAAATTGGACTATGTTCAATGTATAACACATGCTAAGAAAGGGTATATATAGTAGTAGATTAAGCCTTCATTGTTCTTGCTTGAATTGAAATTGGGTTTTGCAGCTTCTGTTCCTACTGGAACTGAAATTGGACTCTCTAGCCGTTTGTACACTGCCCGTGCGCCGCGCTGCTCATAGCGCTAGAAGCCTAGCATACCGCGATGCACCGTGCACTATCTCTACTTGCGCATCACGCAGGCCATAGCACAGGTGTGTTTGCGCAATGCCAACTTCATCACACTTATTTTCTCAATCCTATTTTGCCATACTTGCTTTTTTTAGCCACAGTTAAGCCCAAAGACATCACTTTAATATTTGAAATCATATCATGCTTTAGCTCTTTTTCACATAAATCACACAAAACACACACAATTTATTCTCAAAACATAGCTAAGCATGAGAAAAATATGGTTAATAAATGCGTCAATATGCCTATATCACCACCTCACACTTAAACTATTATTCATTCTTGAAAAATCTACTACTTTCCTTCTCAAATTCAATCATAAAATTAACTCTATGAACATGTCTACTTACAATTAGGATGATTAGACAAATCAATCAAGCTCCAACAACATACCCAACATGCATATAAGATCAGCATTCAAAGGTCAAAGTTGAAATCACTTAGCTTCTAGAACTATCTCAAGTAGATATATTTGGGTCAACATGAATCATATGTATTTTAGCAATCAAGATATACCAAAGTCTTACCATTATGTACCCTAACCATGTCACGACCCGGACGTAGACTCGAATCGTAACACGGGACAAGGAACCCCGAGAGGCCCCAAGTCGACCCATGGCATAAGCATACATCTAACTTCATTCACTTTAAGTGGAAGGCTAGACATAAGGCATAGAGGAAACATAACGTAACATACATAGCATGATAAGCGGAACGTATTAAAATACATAACAACTGAGTACTACAATTAGTCTGAAAGCCTCTATCATATCAGATGGATTGATGAGACAACATCCCCAACTAACCCGGTAAAACTGAAACAAAAAGAACATCAAGGTTTGGACATATGGCCCTTGGAACATGAGGACTCACCAAAAGAGCTGATAGCTAACCCTGAATGGACTACTGACGGGGATGAACCTGAGAGCCGGGTCTTGTATCATGAAATGATACAACATAGAAAGTATGCAGTCAATACTTGAAATGTACCGAGTATGCAAGGTAAGTAAAACGGACATGTAAAATGAATATATAAAACTCATAAGGGATCATAAGTAGGACATCATTCTCATATCATAAATATTGCAACATAACATAAGGCTCAAGGTTTTTACAACATTCGCAATACATTCAACATAATAATCATGAGAGAAAAGCCGTGTTGAACATAACTTGAGCCAATATATATAATCATAGACATGCATAAATCATGAGGAACAGCGGGAGATTCTCTTAACCGACATACTCCATATGAGCACATATGGAGACCGACTTGTAAACCTAGTCGAGAGGCCGTTCGTACCTTGCCAAGGGTAGAACCATGAAAGTATGATATCACCATGAAAAGGGCTAAAAAAGGCTAGGGACAGTCACAGAGGAGGTACTAACATACCTATGGTGGCACGTAGTTCATGAGATCCAGGGCAGATCCTGGGCCCTGAACCTACTTGGTGTTCGATACTACTCCTAAAACATATATAGTGCTCATGGTGTAACATGTATGAATTCATGGACTAGTTAAATCATGATAATTATAAACATATTTGTACATACATGAACTAGCCATGACATAAAGCCCATGGGTCGGTCAAAAACTTAATTCATGAATCATAGGTTCCATGCATACTTGTGGACTATACATATAACTTGTAAATCATCAAATCAAGATAGGTAGTTGAATAAATTCCTATTTCAAATTATAAATCATGATGGGCTTGTAAATATCAACAATTGAAGCTTAAATCATAAGATGATTCATCACAAATCATGCATAATTAGGATTAATTGGGTAGAAATCGAAATCAATAATTTTATAACTAAAATAGTTGTGAAATCTGATCAAAATTTATAAAATATGATGTAAATCATAAATCATAACAACCCATTAGTAAATCATTAGATTTTCACAAAAATTGAATTAAAACCCCATGCGATTTTTCATAGATTTTCATAAATTAATAAAGAATGGGTATGGGTGTGAATGGAAACACCTATTAGTAACCCTACATACTTGGGTAAGATCAGATTCTAGAGTTCTTAGAATGCCCAAGGGAGAATTAATGGAGAAAAGCTTGAGAATGGTCCTAACTTGCATGCATGGGAATGAATATACTTAGAGGGACTTAACTTATCTTATCATGCCCATAAAAATACATAAAATGACGTAGTTTAGGGCCATAGAGTATAAAAAGGTCAAAAATACCCTTAATGAAATCAGCCTGAAAATCTGTACAGGTCAATCCAATGGGCGTACCAGCTAGTTGTTGGAAGCTCCCATGACTCGTGGTACGACCCGTCATCTGCACTTTCCAGGACCTACTTGCAGATTCATACCACAGCTCGACAGGACGACTCGTCCTTTAATCTGATGGACTGTTGGTTCAGTCGTTGCTTTTCCCCCCTGAGCCTTTCCTCATAACGAGCCTCACCACGACTCATTGTTTCCTCCAACGAGTCGTGGTACCCATCCGTTAAGTTTACTATAGATTCTAACAACTTAGACAATGAATGGTGACAACGGATCGTCGTTACTCATGACGGGTCATTGGATGACCTGTTACTTCCCCAATTGCTAAGG
>JACEIK010004382.1:100425-135772 GCA_018107945.1 Datura stramonium
AACTGATCTCATAGAGTTGGACATGGTCGATTTCGATCTCATTCTTGACATGGAATGGTTACACTCCAGTTATGCCTCAGTCGACTGCAGAACTAGAGTTGTCAGATTTCAGTTCCCTAATGAGCCAGTTTTAGAGTTGATAGGCAGTAGTCTAGCGCCTAAGGGTCGGTTTATTTCCTACCTTAAGGCAAGAAAGATTATTTCTAAAGGGTGCATTTATCATCTAGTTCGAGTCAAAGATTCCAGCTCTAAGACCCTAACTATCCAGTCAGTTCCAGTTGCCAGTGAGTTCCCTGACGTGTTTCCCGAAGATCTTCCCGGAGTCCCTCCTGCGTGGGAAATAGACTTCGACATAGAACTTCTTCTAAACACTCAACCCATCTCCATCCCTCCTTGATAAAGGTTTCATCAGGCCCAGAATATCTCCATGGGGTGCTCCAGTATTATTTGTGCGAAAGAAAGACGGTACTTTCATAATGTGTATCGATTACCGTCAATTGAACAAAGTCACAATTAAGAACATGTATCCCCTACCTAGGATTGATGACTTGTTCTATCAGCTTCAGGAAGCCAGTTGTTTCTCCAAGGTAGATCTCAGGTCGGGGTATCATCAGCTAAGATTAAGAGAATGTGACATACCGAAAACAACCTTTAGAACTCAGTATGGTCATTATGAATTATTGGTTATGTCCTTCTAACTAACTAATGAGCCCGTAGCTTTCATGGACCTGAGGAACAGGGTTTTCAAGCCGCATCTAGACATGTTCTTCATTGCGTTCGATTGATGACATTCTGATATACTCTAGAAACAAGGAGGAACATGCTAACTATCTGAGGATAGTGCTACAAACACTCAGAGACCACCAGTTGTTTGTTATGTTCAGTAAATGTGAATTTTGGTTGAAGTCTGTGACTCTCCTTGGTCACGTGGTCTCGGGTGAGGGTATTCAGGCCTCAAAAGATAGTAGCGGTGAAAGACCGGCCAAGATCTACTTCCCCAATCAAAATCAGAAGTTTCCTGGGTCTAGCCGGTTATTACCGATATTTTGTGGAAGGTTTTTCCTCTATTGCATCTCCTCTGACTAGGTTGACTTAGAAAAAGGTGAAGTTTCAGTGGTCAGATGCATGTGAGAAGAGTTTCCAGGAGTTGAAAACTCGACTCACTACCGCTCCAGTGTTAACCTTAATGGAAGGAACAGATGGGATTGTAGTTGGGATTGTAGTGTATTATGATGCTTCTGTAGAGTTGGACTCGGTTGCGTTCTGATGCAGCGGGGTAAGGTGATAGCTTATGCCTCCAGATAGCTCAAGGTTCATGAAAAGAACTATCTGACTCATGACCTTGAGTTGGTAGTAGTGGTGTTGCATTGAAAATATGGAGGCATTACCTTTACAGTGCCTTACGTGGATGTTTTCACCGGTCACAAGAGCCTTCAGTATGTGTTCAGTCAGAAAAACTTGAATCTTCATCACAGAAAGTGGTTGGAGCTATTGAAGGATTATGACGTAGTGTGTTGTACCACCGTGGCAAGGCCAATGTGGTGGTTGATGCCCTAAGCAGGAGTCCATGGAGCGTGGAATCATGTTAAGGAGAGAAGAAAAGAACTGAAAAAAGATATTCACATGTTAGCTCGGTTGAGAGTGAAGTTGGTTGATATAGCTAAGGGCAGAGTAGTAATGCAGAGTGGATCGATTCTCGTTAGTCATTGAATTAAGTCAAGGCAGGATGAAGATCCCATACTGCTTAAGCTAAAGGAAGCAGTTCTCAGAAAAAAAGTGGAGGCTCTCTCCAAAAGGGGTAGATGGTATGCTCCATTACCAAGGTAGACTATGTGTACTCGGATGTAGGTGACTTGAGACAAAGGGTGGAGGAATGCGTAAAAACATAGTTTGAGATATTCTATCCACACAGGTGCCACTAAGATGTACCGTGAACTATGAGAAGTCTATTGGCGGAATTACATGTCGCGAAAATTTGTGGCTAAGTGCCTGAACTGCCGGCAGGTTGCTGTGGAACATCAAGCAGACCGTGGAGGTATGATTCGTGATATCAACATACCCATATAGAAGTAGGAAGAAGTGAATATGACTTTATTATAGTTCTACCTCGTACTCATCGGCAACATGACTCAATTTAGGTGATAGTAGACTGGATGACTCGTCAGCACATTTCCTCCCAGTTAAAACTAAAGACTCGGCCTAAGGATTATGCTAGGCTATATTGGGAATTGGTCGACTGCATGGGTGCCCTTGTCCATTATTATGTATAGAGGTACCCTGTTCACTCACATTTATGAAAGTCATTTCAGAAAGGACTCTGATACCCAGGTCAAGCTCAAGACACCTTTACACTCGCAGACAGGTGGACAAGTCAAGAGAACTATCCAGAACTTGGAAGATATGTTGAGAGCGTGTGTGATTGATTTCAAGGGCAGTTAGAATGATCACATACCTCTCATTGAGTTTGAGTACAACAACGGCTACCATCCAGTATCCAAATGGCCCTGTTTGAGGCATTATATGGTAGGAGGTGTAGGTCTCCTATAGGGTGGTTTTAGATTGGTGAAGCTACCCTAATAGGGCCAGACTCAGTTCATGAAGCTTTGCAGAAGGTGAAACTTATCAAGGAGAGGTTTAAAATAGCTTTGTGCCAAACGTAAAATCCTACAAAGAAGTGAGGAGAAGAGAGTTATAATTTGCAGTAGATGATTGGGTTTATCTGAAAAATTTCACCAATGAAGGGGGTGGGAGAGGTTTAGAAGAAAGGGAAACTCAGTACGATATGTGGGAACCTACAGAATTTTAAAGCAAATTGGAAGTGGAATATGAATTAGATTACTCTCCATAGCTAGCATCTCAAGAATTACTTTCCACTATTGAAGAAGTGAATTAGTGATCCAACTTCACTTATGCCACTAGATAGTGTGGGAGTGAAAGATAGTCTGTCTTACGAAGAGGTACCAGTTGGGATACTTGACTATTAGTTTCCTGTGTTTCGAGAAACAAGGGAAGTCGTCGATGAAAGTCTTTGTTATACTGAACCCAAGGATCGCACTAGGTAAAATGATAAAACTAAAATTTCACACCAGATCACAGAACAAATCGTAAGGAGGCTTAGAGGAGTTACCACGAGTTGTGAAGTGACTTCGTGGTCTAGAAAGATTGCATGGTGTGTTGAGAATACCACGGCATGGCTCACAAGTCATGGTCGTGCCTGCCACTGCGGAGGTCTCCTGGCCTAGGCTGGTTGTTTGGCAAGGATGCTTTGGGAAGTAGGAGTTACAGATGGTGACCATGAGTCATGGTCATCCACCACGTGTCGTGGTGTCTACCATGAGGTCCCCTAGCTGTTTTTGAGCAGTGAACCAGCCGACTCATGGCCACGAGTTATGTCCTGCGAGCATGAGCCATCCGCCCGTGGGACCGGAAGTCGCAAAATTCTCGGTACTCTTAGTAAGTGATTTTTTATAATTCCTAAGTCCTAGGCCTATATTAAGTCGCTTAAGGCTCATTTTAGTGGGTTTTAAGAGGGGAAAACCTATTCTAAGTTATTCCTACCATGCATGCAAGCTTGAGAGGTTGAAGAGGTGATTCAAGGCTTGTATTCAAGGTTTCCATCCAATTTCCTCATGGATAATCAAAAAATTGGTAGAATCAAACCCTTCCAGGTATGTAGGGTTATGAGTGGTGTCTTATTCCACACCCATGCCCAATCTCTGTCTAGATATGAGAAATTCCTATGATCAAGTTATGGAGTTTTCACCCAATTGCATAATTCTTTAATTTCTATACATGGGTACGATTAGATTATGTTTCTATTGATGATTTGTGAAGCATGAGCAATTTTTAAATAGTTTTTAATCAAAATTGTATTTTTTAGTTTTATGAAATTAAAGTCCCATGGATGATAAGTTCATGAAAGAATAGAATGATGATGAATGTATGATGATGATGAGATTTGATGATGAAAAGCATGTTTCTAACTACTCGATGATTATGATATTGTTTTCTAAATGAAATTGAGAGATCCAAGCATGATAAAGTTTTGGGCAACGCCTTATATCGAGTATGATGATGTAGTATCTCTAAAGTAAGCTTAAGACATGGTTTTGGAGTAAAGGCTCCCACTTATCTTTGAGCTTGTGGTATTTTTCAAAATAAAGCTTCTCATATTCATGAATTCACAATAGAGATGTATGTATTTATTGAGCTTCGTTTTCATACGATGTTGAGCTTATGCATGATTTCATTGTTGAGCTTCGTCAATGGATGATGTTGGAGCTGTAACAGGCTGAGGTGGTGGTGAGCATTTCATGTTTAGGAGAAGAGTCTAGCACCGAGCGGGCTAAAGCTCGATCACCCTATGCCCTTAACTACGCGCCAATGTAGGTTAATACTGCTATTATTGGGACCTCCTTGTGAGCTATCCTCGACCTAATGGCCCATGAGCTTGATATCGATTTCATGGTAGATTCCTTAGCCCCGAAAGGTTTTGGACCACTGCTCACTTGAGTGTGATACTCGTGGACTACATAAGCTCTATAGTGGTATGTCGGTTAAAGTACGAGTCTCCCATTGTCTATAAGATTCAGATTTGCAGCACCATTACCCAGCGGTTATTTTGCATGTTTGCAAATGTTCTAAAAGAAAGGTTTGACTCAGTGCCAGTTTTCTTATAAATGTCATATTTCAGCTTTTGAGTCATTCGAGGCAGTTATAATGTTATGAAGCTACGCATTGTCATGTTATGAAAAGATTATGATTTAAAGAATGCAAAAAGTAAGCCCTTCTCTCGCATTTGAAAGCTTATGATATGGTATGAGATGCTTAAATGATTTCCATTTTTACTTAAGCATTTTACTTACCTTGCATACTGGTACATTCCACATACTACTGACCGCATACCTTCTATGTTGTATCGCTTTATAATACAGAGCCGCTCCTGTTCTGAAGGTCAGTTTTAGATAGTTCATCGGAGTTTGCGTCCGCTTATTGGTGATTCCTCATCTTTCGAGGACCAAACTATATATCTTTTACTCTTATGTATTTTTAGCTTCAGTATTGTTGAGGTAGTTGGGGCCTTGTCCCATCAACTCGTCTGCATTAGAGGCTTTGTAGACTTATGTATTTGTTCACTTTCTGGATGCTTAATCGATGTTATATTGAGTTAGACTGCCTCTGAGTTTATATTGTTGATTCTCTGGCTTATTGATTGAGTTAGATGTATGTTTTATGCCATGGGTCGATTCTGGGGCCCTCGGGTCCCCTATCCCGTGTCTACGATCCGGCCTCCATTTAGATCTAACAAACTTGGTATTGGAGCCACAGGTTTGAAGTGTCCTAGGGTGTCTAAAATCCACATTAAGTAGAGTCTTTTCATGGGTGTACACTCCACACTTATGACGAAGAGGCTATGACACGTTTAGAAAATATTCCCTTCTTTCTGTAATCTATGTCGGGCGATGAAAAGTCTTTCTGTCCTTCTAGTTCGTGCCATTCGTGATTGCAGAATCATGGCTCCTGAAGAATGAATGGAAGGAGGAATTGTGGTGGTGAAGGCCACGAGGATGGCAATGGTAATGGGCATCAGCCAGCCACAGCTTCAGGAGCCTCGCACTGGAGCCATCCACTCATGCTAAGTTCCGGGCTGCTATTTAGATGCTTCCGCAGGCCTTGGACGTCAGGTCAATCAGCAGGTCATTTTGGCCAAATGGCAAAATGGAAATGCAGCGACAACTCGAGTTAGAGACTTCTTAAGGATGAACCTCGCCAAGTTCCTGGGTCCAAGGTAGACGAGGACCCACATGATTTTATTAATGAGATTGTCAAGATCACCCAAGTCATGGGGGTGAGCAGTGTTGAGTGCAATATAGTTGGCCTCCTACCAGTTGAAGGGGTCGTCACATCTAGTTTCTCCAATGGAAGGATAGCAGGGTCGCAGGAGCAATCTCGATCACGTGGGAGGCGTTTCATGTTGCATTCCTAGGATCGGTTCTTCCTCGGGAGATGAGCGAGCTGAAGGAAACTTGGAGTTTGAAAACTTGAAGCAGGGAAGAAATGACAGTGTAAGAGTATTCCTTGAGTTTACCTGCCTATCGAAATATGCCGCTGGAGTTAGTGGCTGACCAGAGGATGCGAGTGAGCGCATTTTATGCATGGTATAGCAGGTATTTAGACAAGGAGTGCCGGATTGCTTTGCTTCACTAGATATGGAATTTCCTCGCATAGTGTTTTAAGCCCAGCAGATGGAGGCAACAGATGCGAGAGAGAAGAAGTCCAAGAGGGCCAGGATCGAGACCATAGATCTTCAAGAGAGGTCCGGCAGGGCACCGATAATAGACTCACTAGAGATCATCAGCCCTGCATCCTTGACATTGAGTGTGCCATCCAGGCGTAGACATGATCAAAAGGGCGAGCATCAGCTATAGGGTCAGGAGTAGCAGACTCAAAGATTCCCAGCATCCCAAATTGTTGTCAGGTGTGTGGCCTGGGGCACACAGCCAAGCTATGTGTTCGTGTGCTTGTTTTGGGTGTTGGGAAGCCCAGACACATGCTTAGAGATTGTCCAGTTGTGAGGCAGGATCAGGTTGGGGGCCGAGGCCCAGCTTCTAGTTCAGCAGCCCCTTCCGTACGCTCAACACATTAAGGAGTATCTACTAGCACAGCTTGCGCCGTCACGTAACAGATTCTATGCTTTAGCATCTCGTTAGGAGAAGGAGGTCTCCCGGATGTGGCCACGGTATACAGTGAGTTTTCCATATTGATGTATTATGGTTTGTTGTATCCTGAGGGATACCTTTGTCTTTTGTGATATCATATGTGGCCGCAGTTTCTGAGTCGGGCCCCGATGTCCTTTAGAACCCTTTCTCAATTTCTACTCCGAAGAAATGACTCAGCTTATAGCTAGATGGGTGTATAGAGGTTGCCCGGTCTCACCTTCATAAGGTTACCTAGCAGACTTGATAGAGTTAGCCATGACCGATTTCGATGGTACTCAACATGGATTGGCTATTTGCATGCTATCTTTAGTTAATTGTAGAACCGACAAGAGAGTTTAGATTTTTAAGTGAGCCACTCTTAGAATAGAAGGGTAGTTCAGTTGTGCCAGTAGGCCTCCATCTTACTTTCCTACCTTAAGGCCAGGAAGATGATTTCTAAGAGTTGCATGTACCATCTAGTTAGGGTTAAGAATTTCGAGTCCAAAACCATGACTATCCAAATATTCTAGTAGTACGTGAGAACCGTGTCTTTCCCGATGATTTGCCATGTCCTTCTCGAAATGGAGATTGGATTTCCGTATAGATCTTCTTTCCCAACACGCAGCCTATATCTATTCCGCCCTATAGAATGAGCTAAAAGAGTTGAAGGATCAATAAAAGCAATCATTAGATAAGGGCTTTATTAGGCCGAGTAAGTTCTGCTGGGGTGCACCAAAGGTTATTTTCCGTAAGAAGGATGGTTCGCTTCGATGCGCCTCGATATATATACATATTATCGGCAGTTAAACAAGGTCACCATTAAAAACAAGTATCCTTACCCAAGATCGATGATTTGTTTAACCAGCTTTAGGGTGCCATGTTTCTCCAAGATTGATTGCATCCGTGTATCACCAACTCGGGAGCCTGAGGGTGACATCCCGAAAGCCGCTTTCAGGACTCGGTGGCGTCACTACGAATTTGTTGTTATGTCTTCTTGACTAACCAATGCCCCTGAATCTTTTATAGATCTAATGAACAGGGTTTTCATGCATATTTCGACATCTTCGTGATTGTGTTCATTGATGACATCCATATATACGCGTGTGAGGAGGAGCATGCTGCTCTCTTGAGGGTAGTGCTTCAGACCGTCAATTATCGTCAGTTGTATGCAAAGTTCAGCAAGTGTGAGTTTTGGCTAGACTCTAAGGGTATTTAGCTATGTGGCATCTATGGAGGGCATAAAGGTAGAATCTCGTAAAATTGAGGCGGTTAAAATTAGTCTAGACCGTGAATCCTTTGTGAGATTTAGAGTTTCTTAGGTGTAGCTGGTTACTACCGTAGGTTTGTTGAAGGCTTCTATCTATTGCAGCACCTTTGACCAATTTGACTCAGAATAAGGTAAAGTTCCAATGGTCGGAGGCTTGTGAGAAAGCTTCCAATAGTTGAAGACTACACTCACTTCAAAGACCAAGTTGAATCTACACGAGGGTACGGATGGTTTCGTGGTGTACTGTGATGCTTAAAGAATTGTACTTGGATGTGTGTTGATGCAGCATGGGAAAGTGATAGCATATGCCTCAAGACATTTGAAAGTTCACAGGAAGAATACCCGACCCATGACCTTGAGTTATCAAGGTGGTTTTCGCATTGAAGATATGGCGACAATACTTGTTATGGGGTCCACATGCATGTATTCACGGATCACAAGATCTTTCAATATGTGTTCACGCAGAAAGATTTCAATCTTCGGCAAAGGAGGTGGTTTGAGCTTCTAAAGGACTACGACATAAGCATCCTTACCACCCGGGTAAGGCTAATGTGTGGTAGCGGATTTCACTTTGAGTAGGCCTTCCTGCGGAGAGTGTGTCCTAATGGATGAGGCAAAGAAGTAGTTGGTGAAAGATGTCCATCGACTTGCAAGGTTGGGAGTTAGATTGGTCGACTAAACCGACATGGCGGCATTGTTGTGCAAATGGATAAGAATCATCCTTGGCGACTGATGTGAACGCTATACAACATAAGGATCTGATTTTGGTAAAGCTAAAAGAAGTCGTTCGGAGTCAGAAGGTGGAGGTCTTCTCCCAAGGGGGAGATGGTGTGTTGCAGTACCAGGGTTGTCTATGTGTTTCAAATATTGATAATTTGAGGGTTCTGATGTTTCATGAGGCACATGGTTCCAGGTATTCTATCCATCCAAAGCTACCAAGATGTATCATGATTTGCGGAAATATATTGGTGGAATGGCGGAAGAAGGATTGTAGAACTTCGTAGCTAGGTGCTCGAACTGTTAGTAAGTAAAAGTCGAGCATCAAAGGCCGGAGGCGTACTTCAGGATATTAGCATTCCCACTTGGAAGTGGGAAGAGATTTATATGGATTTCATTACGTGCCCATGCCGTACTTGACGACACTACTATTCTATTTGGGTGGTGGTAGACAGGTTGAACAAGGCTGCACACTTTCTAATTAGTCAAAACCACAGGATTCAGTAGGTGATTATGCCAAACGGTATATCCGGGAGTTGGTGCGATTATCTAGAGTGTCCTTGTCTATTATCACGACTGAGGTACTCATTCACCTCTCGAGTTTTGGCGATATTTTCAAAAAGAGCTTGGGATCAGGTTAAACTCAGCACACCATTTTATCTGCAAATAGATGGTTAGGTAGAGCGGACAATTCAAACTCGAGGACATGTTGAGAGCATGTGTAATGGACTTCAAAGGTAGTTGGGATGATCACTTGCCCCCGATCGAGTTTGCTTAAAATAACATCTATCACTCCAGTATCCAAATGGCACCTTCTAGCTCTATGGGTGTAGGTGTAGATCGACCCGTCAGATGGTTTGAGGTTGGTGAGGAAGCAGATAGGTCCAGATTCGGTTCATAAGGGACATGCTGAAAACCGCTCGCGAGTCGCTAAAAGTTATATGCTGATTTGAGGAGACGAGAGTTGGAGTTTGAGGCGGATGATTGGGTATTTTGAAGGTATCTCCCATGAAGTGAGTCATGCGTTTCGGAAAGAAAGGAAAACGCGAGTCCCTCTATGTTGGTCCCTACCAGGTTATGAGAAGAGGTGGTAAGGCTAAGTATTTGTTAGACTTTCCTCAGAGTTATCTTCCATGCATCCCTGTGTTTCATGTATCACTTTTGAAGAAATGTTTTGAAGATCCACCAGTAGCTTGGTGGACAAGATTGGTGCAAAGGATAGCCTTAGCTATAAGGAGGTTCGGTGGAATACTAGATTGATAGGTTCAGCGCGTTGTAGAATAAAGAAGTAGCTCAGTTAGAGTATTATGGAGGAATCAGAATGTTTAAGGAGTTGGCCGCGGAGGCCGAAGTAAATATGATGGCTAAATACCCACACTTATTCTCTACACCGCCGCCGACTTGAGGTGTCAGTTTTTTCCTAAATCTCTAATCAGTTTCCATAACAGTCTATGTGCACAAGTTTGTTTATATTATAGATATATGTGATGTCTGAATTCAGTTAAGCTATGTAGTTCTTTCGATGTAGTCATTCCATCAAATTTCGATTTAAATTTTAAATTTATGAAATTTTTTCAAAAATTGTAATTTTCTACTTTTTGTGTTTTTTCTAACATTTGAGATGAATGTTCCCAAGTGGTGATATTGTTATAACACGGAACCCAAGGATCATACTTGGGAGTAAAAACGGTGAAAAACTAAAATTTCTCACTAGATCACAGAACGAATCGAGGCACCACGAGTTGTGAAGTGACCGTGGTCCAGCAAGATTGTTATGGGGTGTTCAGAAGATCACAGGCATGACCACGAGTCGGGTCAGGCCTCACGACTCGTAAGGTCTCCCGTGGCCTAAGTTGGTTGGTTTGGCAAGGAGGCATTGGGCAGTAGGAGCCACAGATGGTGACCTCGAGTCGTGGTCACCCACCACGAGTCGTGGTGTCTACCGTGAGGTCCCCTAGTTATTTTTGAGTAGTGAACTGCACGACTCATGGACACGAGTCGTGGCCTATGAGCACGAGTTGTCCAGTCCCTCGTGGGACTGGGCCGGGCAGGCAGCCAAATTTTTGCGATTTTAGTAAGGGCTTCCGTAATTCTAAGTCCTAGGGGCCTATACTACTGCTTAAGGCTCATTTTAGTGGGTTTTAAGAGGGAAAAATATTCTAAGTTATTCCTACCATGCATGCAAGCTTGAGATGTTGAAGAGGTGATTCCAAGGCTAGTATTCAAGGTTTCCATCCAATTTCCTCTGAATAATCAAAAATTGGTGGAATCAATCCCTTCCAGGTATATAGGGTTATGAGTAGTGTCTTCTTCCACACCCATGCCCAATCTCTATCTATATATGAGAAATTTCTATGATCAAGTTATGAGTTTTTACCCACTCATAATTCTTCAATTTCTATAAATGGGTACGATTAGATTATGTTTCTATTGATTATTTGTGAAGCATGGGTTCTAAACAGTTTTTACTAAAAATTGTGTTTTTAGTTTTATGAAATTAAAGGCCCGGTGGATGAGAAGTTCATGAAAGAAGAGAATAATGATGCATGTTGTATGATGATGAGATTTGATGATGAAAATCATGTTTTTAAAGCTGCCGATGATTATGATATTGTTTTCAAAATGAATTGAGTAGATCCAAGCATGATAAAGTTTTGAGAAATGCCTTACATCGAATATGATGATGTAGTATCACAAAGCAAGCTTACCACACGGTTTTGGAGTAAAGGCACCCACTTGTCTTTGAGCTTGTGGTATGTTTTGAAATGAAGCTTCTCATATGCATGAATTCACAATAGAGATGTATGTATTTATTGAGCTTCATTTTCATACGATGTTGAGCTTATGCATGATTTCATAAGGTTACCTCAAGAAGATTTGATAGAGTTATCCATGACCGATTGATGTTATTCTCAGCATGTATCACCTATTTGCATGCTATATGTTAGTTGAATTGTTGAACCTGGGCAGTAGAGTTAAGATTTCCGAGTGAGCCATTCTTTAGGAATGGACGTGGTAGTTTAGTTGTGCTCGTGGTTGGATTCATTTCCTAACTTAAGGCCAGAAGATGATTTCTAAGAGTTGTATGTACCATCTAGTTAGGTTAAGGATTTCGAGTACGAAACCACGACTATCCAGCTCTGGGTTCTAGTAGTACGTGAGTATCCAGAAGTCTTTCCCGATGATTTGCCAAGTGTCCTTCTCGAGCGGAGATTGATTTCCGTATAGATCTTCTTCCCGATGGCTACGCTCATATCTATTCCGCCCTACAGAATGGCTCCAGCCGAGCTTAAGGATTTGAAGGATCAATTGAAGGACCTATTAGGTAAGGGCTTTATTGCCGAGAGTAAGTCCCTACAAAAGTACCCAGTGTTATTTTTCTAGAAGAAGGATGGTTCGCTCGATGCCTTGACTATCGGCAGTTAAATAAGGTCACCATTAAGAACAAGTATCCTTTACCCAAGATCGATGATTTGTTTGACCAGCTTTAGGGTGCCAAGTGTTTCTCCAAGATTGATTTCAGATCAAGGTATCACCAACTCAGGGTTCGGGAGGGTGACATCCCGAAAGCCGTCAGACTCGGTATGGTCACTACGAATTTGTTGTTATGTCTTTTGACTAACCAATGCCCCCGAATCTTTATAGAGATCTAATGAACAGGGTTTTCAAGGAATATTTGGACATGTTCGTGATTGTGTTCACTGATTACATCCTTATATACTCTCGGTGCAAGGAGGAGCATGCTGTCACCTGAGGGTAGTGCATCGTACCTCAAGGATCGCCGCTGTATTCAAAGTTCAGTAAATGTGAGTTTAGGTTGGACTCGTGGCATTTTTGGGCCATGTGGTATCAGTGATGGCATAAAGGTAGATTCTCAGAAAATTGAGGCGGTGAAAAATTAGCCAAGACCGGTGAGTCCTTTATAAATTCGGAGTTTCTTAGGTTTAGTCAAGCATTAATGTGAGGTTTGTTGAGGGCTTCTCATCTATTGCAGCACCTTTGACCAATTTGACTAAAAAGAAGGTAAAGTTCCAATGGTCGGAGGCTTGTGAGAAAGATTCCAATAGTTGAAGACTCCACTCACTTCAGCACCAGTGTTGACTCTACCCGAGGGTATGGATGACTTCGTGGTGTATTATGATGCTTCAAGAATTGTACTTGGGTGTGTGTTGATGCAGCATGGGAAAGTGATAGAATATGCCTCAAGACAGTTGAAAGTTCATGAGAAGAATTGCCCGGCCCGTGACCTTGAGTTGGTCGCGGTGGTTTTCACATTGAAGATATGGTGACATTACTTTTGTATGGGGTCCACGTGATGTATTCACGGATCACAAGATCTTGTAATATGTGTTCACACAGAAAGATTTCAATCTTCGGCAAAGGAGGTGGTTTGAGCTTCTAAAGGATTACAATATATCTCACCACCCGTAAGGCTAATGTGGTAGCGGGCGCACTTAGTAGGTTGTCTCAGGGGAAGTGTGTCCCACGTGGATGAGGGAAAGAAGGAGTTGGTGAAAGATGTCCATCGACTCGCAAGGTTGGGAGTTGGATTGGTCGACTCAACCGATGGCATTGTTGTGGTAGAATCTGTGAGACCATCCTTGGCGGCTGATGAAAGCTATACAAGATAAGGATCCGATTTTGGTGCAAGCTAAAAGAAGCTGCTTGGAGTCAGAAGGTGGAGGTCTTCTTCCAAGGGGGAGATGGTGTGTTGCAGTACCAGGGTCAGTTTCGTGTTTCAAATGTTGATAATTTGAGTGTCCGGATATTGCATGAGGCACATGGTTGTTCCGTGTGCCTTATCCATCCAGGTGACACCAAGATGTATCATGATCTACAGGAAATATATTGGTGGAATGGCATGAAGAAGGATATTGCAGAACTTCGGTAGGCCAGGGTGCTCGGGAACTGTTAGCAAGTAAAGTCGAGAATCAAAGGCCGGGAGGAGTACTTCAAGATATTAACATTCCCACTTGAAGTGGGAAGAGATTAATATGGATATTTCATTATAGGGCTACCTCGTACTTGTAAGACACTACGATTCTATTTGGGTGGTGGTCGAAAGGTTTACCAAGGCTGTACACTTTTATCGTTCAAAACCTCATTCAGATGATTATGATAGATTGTATATCTAGAATGAAAGCATTACATGGAGGCCCTTTGTCTATTATCTCAGAACCGAGGTAACTCAGTTCACTTCTCAGTTTTGGCGATCTTTCAAGATAGGGCTTGGGACTCAGGTTAAACTCAACACAACATTTTATCTGCAAATAGATAGTTAGGAGGAGGACAATTCAAAACTCGAGGACATGTATAGAGCATGTGTAATAGACTGAAGGAAGTTGGGATGATCACTTGCCCCTGATCGAGTTTTCTTAAAATAACAACTATCACTCTAGTATCCAAATGGCAATTGCCCTAGGCTCTCTATGGGCGTAGGCTTAGACTACCCATCAGATGGTTTGAGGTTGGTGAGGCAAATATGATACGCTCCGTATTCACTCCATAAGGGACATGCTGAAAATCGCTCAGAGTTTTCAAAAGTTATATGCTGATTGAGGAGGAGAGATCTTGAGCTTGAGGTTGACGATTGGGTATTTATGAAGATATATCCCATGAAGGGAGTCATGCGGTTCAGAAAGAAAGGAAAATTGAGTCCCCTCTATGTTGGTCCCTACCGTGTTATGAGAAGAGTTGGTAAGGGGCAGCGTATGAGTTAGACTTTCCTCGTAGAGTTATCTTCCATGCATCCTATGTTTCGTGTATCACTTTGAAGAAATGTTTTTGAGATCCAGCTTTAGTAGTTTTGTGACAGTATTGGTGCAAAGGATAGCCTTAGCTATAAGGAGGTTCTCGTGGGAATACTAGATTGATAGGTTCAGTTAGTTAAGAATAAAGAAGTAGCTCAGTTAGAGTATTATGGAGGAATCAACATGTTGAAGGAGCTACGCGGGAGGCCGAAGACAATATGATGGCTAAATACACACACTTATTCTCTCTACCGTCGCTTTCAACTTGAGGTATCAGTTTTTTCCTAAATCTCTAATCAGTTTCCATGTTTAGTTCATGTGCACAAGTTTGTTTTATGTTATGATAGATATATGTGATGTCTGAATTCAGTTAAGCTATGTAAATCTTTTCGGAGGTAGTCATTCCATCATATTTAAGTTTAAATGATCGCATTTGTATATGATGATTGCATGTTTCTAATTTTTCTGTGTGTTTCTAACATTTGGATGAATGTTCCTGCTGGTGATATTGTTATACCCCGGGAAAACAAGGATTAGACCCGGGAGTCAAAACGGTAAAAACTAAAATTTCACACTAGATCGCTGCACGAATCGTGGAGGACGTCAGGAGGAGTGACCACGAGTTGTGAAGTGACTCGTGGTCTAGCAAGATTGGTATGGTGTGTTGAAAAGACCACAGGCATGACCACGAGTCGGGGTCAGGCCTCACGTGACTCGTAAGGTCTCGTGGCCTAGGCTGGTTGTTTGGCAAGGAGGCATTGGGCAAGAGGGAGCTACGATGGTGACCACGAGTCGTGGTTACCCACCACGAGTCGTGTGGTGTCTACCGTGAGGTCCCTAGTTGTTTTTGAGTAGTGAACTGATGACTCATGGCCACGAGTCGTCCAGTCCCTCGTGGACTGCAGTCAGCCAAATTTTGCGATTTTTGTAAGGGCTTCCGCACTGTGAAGTCCCTTGGGGGGCCTATACTACGTCGTTAAAGGCTCATTTTAGTCGGTTTTAAGAGGGGAAAGACTATTCTTAGTTATTCCTACCATGCATGCAAGCTTGAGAGGTTGAAGAGGTGATTCGGTAGTATTCAAGGTTTCCATCCAATTTCTCTGGATAATCAAAATTTGGTGGAATCAATCCTTCCGTATGTAGGGTTATGACTAGGTGTCTTCTTCTACACCTATGCCCAATCTCTATCTATATATGAGAAATTTCTATGATTAAGTTATGGAGTTTTTACCCAATTGCATAATTTTTCAAATTTCTATACATGGGTATGATTACATTTTTATATGATGATTTGTGAAGCATGGGTAGATTTTAACAGTTTTTAATAATAATTTGTGTTTTCTAGTTTTATGAAATTAAAGGCCCGTGGATGAGAAGTTCATGAAAGAAGATAATGATGAATGTAGTATGATGATGAGATTTGATGATGAAAAGTATGTTTTTTAATGCTACGATGATTATGATATTGTTTTCAAGATGAATTGACTAGATCCAAGCATGATAAAGTGCTGGGCAACGCCTACATCGAATATGATGTAGTATCACCAAAGTAAGCTTACCACATGGTTTTGGAGTAAAGGCTCCCACTTGTCTTTGAGCTTGTGGTATGTTTTGAAATAAAGTTTCTCATATGCATGAATTCACAATTGAGATGTATGTATTACTGAGCTTCATTTTCATACGATGTTGAGCTTATACATGATTTCGTTGTTGAGTTTTGTCAATGGATGATGTTGAGATTTGTTATATATGAGGTAGAGCATTTCATGTTTTGGGAGAAGTGTCTAGCACCGGTTAAGGGTCGATTACCCTATGCCCCAAGACTACGCGCCAACATAGGTTGATACTATTATATTGGTTGGGAACTCCTTATGAGCTATCCCTATCCCTAATGGCCCATGAGCTTGATATTGATATCATGGTAGCGTCCTTAGCCTTAACAAGATTTTGGACGGCTCTACCCAATTGAGTGTGATAGTCGACTACGAAGGCTCCATCGTGGTATGTCGGTTAATTGACGAGTCTCCCATTGCCTATATGATCTAGATTTGCATATTCATTACCCATGGTTATTATTTTATACATGCATGTTCTAAAAGCAAGGTTTGACTCATTGTTCAGTTTTCTTATAAATGTCATGTTTCAGCCTTTGAGTCACTCGAAGCCACTTATGATGTTATGAAGCTATGCATTGTCATGTTATGAAAAGATTATGATTTTAGAAAGAATGCATGCAAGGCCTCCTCTCAGATTTGAAAGCTTATAATATGTTATGAGATGCTTTAAGTGATTTACTTTACTTAAGCGTTTTACTTACCTTGCAATATCACTCCTAAGACATTTCACGTACCGACCGCATACCTTCTATGTTGTATCGTTTCATGATACAGGACCCCTCTCTCAGGTTCATCCCCGCTCTTAGATAGTTCATCGGAGTTCACGTCTCCTTATTGGTGAGTCCTCATCTTCCGAGGACTAGACTATCTATCTTTCCTTATGTATTTTCAACTGTCTGTTGAGTTAGTTTGGAGTTCTGGTTCCCATCAACTCGTCCAGATTAGAGGCTTTTCGGACTTATGTATGTGTTCAGCTTGGATGGTTAATCTGATGTTATGTTGAGTTAGAATCGCAGAGTTTATATTGTTGATTCTTCAGTTTATTGATTGAGTTAGATGTATGCTTATGCCATGGGTTGACTTGGGTCTCTGAGTCCCTTGTCCTGTGTTTACGATCTGGGCCTCCATTCGGGTCGTGACAGTCTTGTGGAGGAACCAGCTAGTTGAGGGAGCCACATGGGAGGCAGAAGCAGACATGATTGCCAGCTTCCCTAATTTATTCCATTCCAATTCAATTCAAGCATTAGGTACTAAATTTCTTGTCGATACTCTGTGCAGTTCCGTACTCATTAGATCTAGTCAGATTTTCAATATGCATTCTAGTTGCATCAAGTTAGTTAGCATGTTAAGTCAACATCTTCTTCATAAATTAGTTCATAGCCTAAGTCTAGGAATTGCAAATTTTTTTCCCGGTTTTCCAATAGCTTAGCCTTCATTCAAGGATGAATGATCCCAAGGGGGAGGACATTTTAACATCCCAAAACTTTCCTAGACCAAACTTAGAACTCGCAAGAAAAAATCTAGAAGAAATAAAAAAAATGCCTCGTGAACGACCGAGACAACGAGTCGCGTCAGCTCCAATGACTTGTTGTCTCAATTGTGGTCAGCCCTTCCTTAGTTCCATCGAGAAATCAACTGACATGGAACGACCCGTTGTGAGAAAAATGAGATGTCCCCAGCTCAGAACCCTTTCCAGGGAACCCACGACTCAACCAACGAGTCATCGTGTGGTGACCGTGGTGTGAGTCATTAGTTGTGATTCCTGAAACCTTCTTCGATGACAACGAAAGTGGAAACAATGACCCATTGTATCACACAACGAGTCATTGTGTCCTCTCATGGTGACAACTCTTGAAAATCCTTAGACTTGTTCTAGTGGGGATGATGACTTAATACGATGACCCCGTTGGATCTACCAACAAGTCGTTTATGTTGCCCGTTGTTAGGCTCTCTAATTTTTTCTTCTTCTAATGGCCATGGGAGGAACTAATGACCCATTGGTTCATACATCGAGCCGTGGTCCCTCTTGCTGCAGTTCTAGTGAGCCCAAAACCTAGGCCTCAAGACCAACGATTGGTCCCAATGAGGCGTGGTCTCAACAAACGACTCATTGAGTGAGCCGTTGGTCCCTATTGGTAGTTTTTTCAGATTTTCCTGTGGATATTTTTTGTAAGTTCCCACCTTTTTAGTCCAAACTATGTTATTTTGGGTTAATTTTAGGAAATTTAGAGGGATAATCGATGATTACTTCACTCCTTTCTCATCTCCTTAGAAAATCAGATCGTGAAAATTCTTCAGAAAAACTCAGAACAAGAGCTAGGCAGTCAAATTTCTTCTCAAATTCTCAAGGGATTTTCACCGAAATTTCTTCATCTAGTATGTGGGAATTCAACAAGGTAATTGTTCTTCCATTGTGTCCCCAAAACCCTGCCTAAATTTTCTAATGCAAGACGTCCCGAGGTTTTGAAATTTAGAAATTTTTTAGATAGAAGTTGATGAATTTCAAGGTGGAATATTATCCATGTTATTAGCTGCTATGTTTTTCCTAAATTTTAGAAATCATGGAACTAGCTCAGAAATGATTTAGCCCTAGCTTTTGAATGTAGTATATCTGGCCCAGTATAACTCGAGAAGTTATTCGTGTTGCTTGACTCTACCGGTGTTGGGATTCCTATATTGTTAAAATTTGTTGAAATCTTAGCCAATTGCATGCTAGTCTAGTTTTAGTCAGAATGTTGGCATGTTCAGTATTTTTCTAAATGTCACCGACCGGGCCTTGATTAAAGTCTTTTCTTGAGGTGTCATGGTGCCTCCCAAGACAATTATTAGACTCATGTATATCGCTATCGATTTCAGTTTGTTCTTTAGACGGTTATGACGCTTTAGATAAGTAGCTCAGCCAGTCTTAGAACACCAGTTACAAAATCCAGTCCGATAAGACTCGCAGGGTACTTCTATATAGGTATCTCGACTTAGTCTTGGACCCAGCCTTCAAGCTATCAACTTAGTGGTCAGCACTTAGGACTATCAATTAGGATTAGACTTAGCGCCGAGCGGATTGGGTTCCAGCGTACCCAGGTTCCTAGAACTATATTGCTACCGTAGGTTATTTTATTGGCCCTATGGCCCCAGACTTGTGATCACCCAATTCACGCCTTTATATCTTGGCAAGGTATACTAGGTCCTACCGATTGGGTGTATAAGCATCGGACTCATGTCTAGCTCACGGGTTATACATGTCGGTTATAGACTCTCCCACTAGTTAGCCATTTTCAGTTTAGCTCATCACAATATAGTTTCAGTTTACTCAGTTCAGTTCAATTCAGTACAGTTAGCCTAGATTCGTATCTCAGATTTAGGGCGTATTTATGACTATCAATCAAGGTCATTATTGACCATCTCGGCTTCTATTTCGGCTTATTCAATTTTCGCAGATTTCAGTTGGTCATTACATGTCATTTCAGTTCAGTTATTGTTCTTTATGTTATATTTTCCCACTTACCTCAGTACATTCAGCACCGATGCATACCTTCTATTCTGTATTTTATTATGATACAAGCGCAGTTCTCAACCTCAACACCATTAGACGATTTCTTCGGGTGATATCAGTTGCAGTTGGTGCGTCCTCATCTTTCAAGAACGATATTTTATTATTCAGTATTTCTTTTCAGTTAGACTTTAGAGTTAGCTGAGGGCTTGTTCTAGCAACTCATCATTTTAAATGGCTGCATATAGACTCGTACTCGCTTTGCTTTAGATGTATAAACTTTTATTATTTAGTTTTCCTTAAGTGGTTTTATTATTTAAGCTTCCGCTATGATTACTCATATTACTAGTGTTATGATAGACTATGGATGGCTTGGGGTTACTTGTGACTCCAAGAGGTGGTTCGGCCCCCGAGTATAGACTCAGTCGTGACAATAGAGTATCATCCTCAGTGCTAGAATAATAAAGCATAAGTAAAAGTGTGAAAGAAGAACTCCTGGGACTCTAGTCCTCATCGTCTATGGAGCTCTTGCAATGCTCTAGGCTGGGTGCAATATGCCTAGAGTGCGGCCTTAGGCTAGTCATGTTGCACCTCTTCCCAAGGTGGAGTTTACTGCACGCCGCACGCCTCCATGCGAAGTTGGGCCAGCAGCTACAAGCCATATCTTGTCCCTATAGCTTTGTTATGTACTTTGTGACTTGTTTCCTACACACTTGTGCAACAAAAATGACACCCAAGTTATATTAGATTGCTCCCAAGTAGCGCTTGATTTAACATCGCGACACAATGCATCTTTCACCTACTCAAACTTCATCAAGGTGATATTTCCTTCATAACTTTCAACTCCTCAAGATTACCACAAAATAGTGTCTCACCCTCTATCCATTCACTTTGAATCTTGTTCCATCATTGTTTCAAGCTATTTGCCCATGAGAACACTTGAACCACTTTGAATGTCCCATCACTTAGCCTCAATTTTCCGGAAACAGAGTGCGGAATTTTAATAACAATACTAAGTCCCTAGGTATGAACCGGCCTCCTCTCAATCTTCTGATCATGGTAAAAGCTTCATTCTTTCTTTGTATATTGCAGCATTCTCATAAGCTGTAAATCTAAATTCATCCATCTCATTGAGTTGTGTGGGTCTAAGATTTGCGCCTTTTCACCCGTAGTTAACTTGTTTAGTGCCCACAAGACCTTGTGTTCGAGCTCCACAGGTAAATGACATGATTTTCTCAGACGAGCTAATATGGTGACATACCTATAGGTTTTTTGAATGCAAAGTGATATGCCATAAAGCATAATCTAATTTTCTTGAACATTCTATTCTGTTGGTCTTAACCGGCTCTGGGCTGCACTTGTCTTGATTTCATTTGAGACTTCCACTTTTCCACTTTATCTCAAGGGTGGTATGGTATCTCCACCTTATGCTTGACTCCATATTTCTCAAGTAAACCATGAAACAACATATTGCGTATGTGATCCACCATCACTAATGATTTCCCTTGGAGTGCCAAATCTAGAGAAGATGTTCCTTCAAAGGAATGCAGTGATTGGCTTACTCTGTAATACCCGAAAGTGCCTAAGGTTGACCCAGGATCAAAAATGGAAGTTGACTCAAAAACTGAAAAAATACAGACGGACGATCCACCGATTGTTGGTCCAACTAATGACACGTTTGATCCACCGTAGGAAGTGAAAGTCTGGTGGCAGTGTAAATAACATGTGATGTAAATGACTAATTGCTAGGAATAACGAGCCGTTGTCTGTAACCGTGGTGGGTACTGGACTTGGCATTAGGGATGTGACAGGTCATCCAACGACCTGTCATGAGATATAACGAATCATGGTCATGAGTCGTTGTAAGGGTTGTCAAAATTTCCAATGGACCTAATGGAAGGAAACCACTGTCGGTTGGAGGAAACAATGAGTCATGGTGAGGCTCGTTGTGAGGAGAAGTTCAGGATTTTCAGGAGGCAAACGACGATCGAACCAACGAATTCCGTTAGATAAAAGGGATGACTCATCCTGAAGAGTCGTGGGTTGAATCCGAGATCGTGTGGTCTTGGCAAGCAAGGTGTGATGGGTCGTACCATGAGTCGTATCCTCCAACGACTCGTTGGAGTGTCTAGTGCAGATTTTTTAGGGTATTTCATTAAGGGTATTTTCATCATTCTAATTATCTAAGGCCCTAAACTACGTCGTTTTATGTTATTTTTTTGAGTATTTTAAGATTCTAAGACCTCCTAACTCCACACACTCATGCACGCAAAGTTAGGAAGATTTAAGAGTGATCATGTAGTTGTCAAGCTCTTCTTTATCAATTTTCCCTTGGCTTTCAAATTAGTGTTGAAATTTGATCTTACCCAGGTATGTAGGTTATGAATGGGTGTTTTTGTTCACACACTTGCCCAACTTCTCCTAATTCATGAAATTTGATCAAAAATCTTATAGGGTTTTAACTTGAATTTTTGTGGAATTATAATGATTTACTAATGAGTTATTATATTTTGAGAGTTATATCATGTTTTATGAATTTGATCAGATTTTGTAACTATTTTTATTATAAAATTATTGATTTTAATTTTTTTATTTATTTTGGTTTTTTTTGTTTTTTAATTTTATGATTTTTTAATAAAAAATTTACTACAATTATTGATATTTACAAACCCATCATGATTTATGATTTGAAATATGGAATTATTCAAATACCCATTACGATTTGATGATTTGCAAAGTATATGTATGATCTACAAGTATGCATGAAGCTCATGATTTATGATTTATGATTATGGCCGACTCACGGGCCTTATTTCATGACTAGTTCATATATTTACAAGTATGTTATATGATTATTATAATTTAACTAGCCCATGAATCTCATGCATATTATACTATGAGCACTATATATGTTTTGAGAGTAGTATTTAACATCGAATAGGTTCGGGGTCTAGGTTCAAATTTTATCTCATAACTATGTGCACCGTAGGATATGTTGGGACCTCCTTTGTGACTGTCCCTGTCCTGGCAATGGACCTTTCTTATGTGTGATCACTCCTTTCTTGGTTCTGCCATTGGCAAGGTACGGACACCCTCCCGACAAGGGCTACAAGTCGGGCTCCATGTGTACTCATGTGGGTATGTCGTTAAGAGAATTCCCAATCGCTCTCATGATTTATGCATGTTTATGATTATGTATATTGCCTGCCGTGTTAAATAAAGTTTTGCTCTTTAAGGATTATGATTACGATTGTATTACGAATGCTCGGAAAACCTTGAGCCTTATGTTATGTTACAATATTTATGTTATGAGCATGTTGTCCCTACTCTATGATCATTTATGAGTTTTATCTATTTTAAATGTCCACTTTACTTACCTTGCATACTCGATACATTCTCCGTACTGACCCCATACTTTGTATGTTGTATCGTTTCATAATACAAGACCCAGCTCTCAGGCTCATCTCCATCATTATCCCATCTCAGAGTTAGTTATCAGCCTTTTGGTGAGTCCTCATGTTCCGAGGGCCATATGTCCGTGACATTGATGTTTTCTTGTTTCAGTTTTGTTGGGTTAGTTGGTGAGTTGTCCCAACAGCTCATCTTTATGACCAAAGGCTTTCAAACAGTTTGAAGTACTCAGCTAATATGTATTTCTAGTAATTTTTCCGCTTATCATGCTATGCTATGTTACGTTTATGTTTCCGCTATATTGTATGTCCAGTTTTCCACTTAATGTGAAATGAAGCTAGATGAATTTTCATGCCATGGGTTGACTTGGAGTCTCTCGGGGCTCCTTGTATCGTGTTACGATCTAGGTCTACATTCGGTTCAGACACTCTCATTGTTTGGAAGTGTCACACCTTCCACCCATTTAGAGACATAATCGATTTCCACCTAATATGTACTTCATCCTAAAGGAGCTTACAAATAGGCCCATGAAATCAATACCCCACACATCAAACAACTCTACCTCAAGAATAGGTGTTAGAGGAGGTACTCATGTCTCTGAGACACTCCTCCCTCTCGATTGACATTATCACAAGCATTTGCAAAATCATGCGCATCTTTATGAATAGTAGACCAATAGTAACCACATTGTAATATGTTTTGTGATGTACAAATGCCATTGTGATGTCCTCCAGTGGGAGAAGAATGGCATGCCTCAAGAACCTAAATTATTTCATTTTCAGGGATACACCTTCTAACATCATGGAGAAACTTCATCTTTTGATGAAAGTCATGTTTTCGGGCATTATATCACTCACCAAGTAATTTGCAAAGTCTATGAATCATAGAATCAATTCATGATACGCCAATACATGTTCGTTCGAAAGGAATCATTGATCTCTAACTTGTTCTACTTTCCTTCTTCATCCAATCGACAGATGGTCTCGCAACTTGGTTTTCTATACCTCTTCGGTCTTTCGCCTCAAATCAAATTCCTATAGTAGTAATACCCAGTGAATAAGTCAAGGTTTTGCATCTTTTTTAGCATTAGATGCCAAATTGCAGCATGATCAGTGTGCACCACAACTATCACGCCAAGGAGGTAAGCACGAAATTTCTCGAAGGCATACACTATAGCTAACAACTCTTAAGCTCTTTTTTGAGACTGTGTAATTCTTTTTAGTTACATTGAGAGCCTTGCTAGCATAGTGGATGGGGTGAAAGATTTTATCATGTCTTTGTCTAAGGAAAACACCCAAGGCTACACCACTAGTATCACACATGATCTTGAATGGCTTACTCCAATTAGGAGCCACTATGATGGGTATCGTGATGAGTTTCTCCTTTAGACACTTAAATGCCTTGAGACGAGCTTCATGAAACACAAACTTTGCATCATTTTCCAACAATCTGCATAAAGGGTTAGCAATTTTGAAAAATCTTAATAAACTGCTGATGTCGCCAAGCACACATGCAAGTCCATATGGTCATCAAGTAATATAGGATGGTGAAGTCTCAATATCATACCACAGAGACTTGTTAGATTAATTACTTAAGTTGAATCTTTATTTCACTATTCAAGGAAACACAAATAAAATTTGAAAAGAGTTTTGAGATTACTTTCTACTCCAACTTGAAATGTAGGTTAAAGCTAATAAAATAAATTCGTTTGCAAGAGAGTTGTAATTCAACGACACGATTGAAATCCAGCATCTTGGCACTATTACTTTCAAGTTTAGTTTAGGATTCAAATATGCTAGACTAAATCCTTCTAAGGCTGCTATTTGCAAGTTACGAACTCACTTCTTAACTATTTTCCCGAATAGCCAAGAACTATCTTATGAACCCGAACACCTATATCCCTATGGTTGGCAGAGAACCATGAGACAATGCTCGAAGATACTTGACTAACTAAGTAGGGTTGCAGGGTATATCCCTATTATCAACAACGAAATAAACTCTTGAACTTTTTGACAAGATATTAAAACCTACTTTATGCTTCTTTAACTTTATTAGCTCTTTCTTTCCTAAGTTTAACCAATGAGCCAATAGATAATATTCAAAATATGATCGATGTAAATAATAAACATGAAATCAAGTAAGCATAAACAGTCTTGAAAAAGAAGAATTAAATGTCTAGCATAATTGAATTCAAACTACAACTATCAAGCCATGGCTAAAACCCTAGATTAGGGAGTTTAGTCACTCATGTTCAAGTGTAAATCCAAATAAATCAAAATTCAAATAAACAAAGATAAAGATTAAAGAAGAAAACCTAAGAAGAAAATGGACTTCTTGTCTCTTCCACAAAACCTCTATACAAAGTTCAATGTATGCCCGATAAAATGCCCTAACAAAGTATTTATAATCATGGTACGAATTCCCCCTTTTTCCCTTAGGTAATTAAGCTTTTGGACTAAGAAAACATTTCCCAGACAGGCCCTAGCATGCCACTTCACCTATCTCTCCAGATTTGGCTTGAATTTCTTCTGAAGTTTGGCTTCGACATGCCACTTGCCATATCACCAAGGGGTTAGCCGTACCCGAAGTAGTTGGCGTGGGACTCGGCGCGCCACTTCTCTAAATGTATCAGAGTGTTAGAAATTTTCTTCTCAAGCTCGGATCCTTTGACGCACCACTTCTCTCATTTTCCTAAGGTGTTGATCAAAATTCTTCTGAAGTTCGAGGTGCTGGTGCACCCACTTCAGCAATATCAACCTAACCACAATTTCTTTGAAGTTTAGGCTCTGGCACTCCACTTCTCCCATTTCAAGAGGTCAAAATTGGCTTTGGCGCCCCACTCCCTCCCATTTCACTAGGTCAAACTTTCATCAAATTCTTATTTCATCACACCTTGCACCATTTTTGAGTTTTTTTTCATGTGTTACCTGCCAAAATCATCTCAAAATATTTGTTAGCTCTTTTCACACACAGCATTCCCGAAACCTTGCATGTTATGAGGATAATCATCTCAAAATATGATAAAAGATGGATAAAAATATGGCAAATGGGTATAAGCATATGCCCAACATCACCATTCCACACTTAAATCATTGTTTGTCCTTGAAAAATCCTTACTTTAATGCAACAAACACTTTTTGTCACACCACTTGTCACCTCTATCGATTCTCACTAAGCAAATCTAGAACAGAGCACATGAATAAGTGGTTCATCAATTCCATAAACAATCCACAATATATATACAAGAAAGTTCTTCTCATTCGAAACTACATACTTTTTATAACTGACTTATCTTTTTTTCAAAACGGGCCAACATGATTTAATATGAACAATGTGACACATAATACAGCCCGACTCACCATCTTGTGCCTTCACTTTATTTTAGTGATATTCTTTCCATCATATTATCAATTCAAGAACTGAACATAAGTAAACAAGGCACAATCACTCACAAATGATTTTTCATACATATGCAAATATACTATAGGCCCGCCTCTCATGTATAGTCAGTTACTTAATCACTTCAAAAGAATAAGATCATACGGACTTTGTTTGGTCGGGTAATGTTGAGTAAGGGATGGGTAGGAATCATTTTTGTCAATAGGCTACCAATCCTAAGCACTTCAATACATTTTTACTTCATCTTTCTTGTCCCACTATTTTTCCTCACTGCTCACCCTTTCTTTCACTAATCCCTTTTCTTTTTCTTTCCCCTTTTACACTACTTGACTCCATAGTTTCTGCTTATAAGATAATCCAAAATAATCAATATTTCAAGAATCTTTCTTTATGTTCTAGCAGCAAGTAAACATTTTATTTTGTGGGCACCCTCTTTCCTATTTTCTCATCTTTCCATCCACATTTTTTCCTTTCATTTCCGTTAACATTGTTATACCGGTGGAACCTTCAATCTCACCCCAAAGTTCCTTAGACTTTCTTGGTTCAAAAAAAAAAAAAAAAAAAAAATTCTAGAAGTCACAATAAACAAAATGGAATAGACTTCTTTGTGGCTAGAAAAATATAGGCTTACAGCTCAATGGGATTGACTAGGGATAATGTTAAAGGAGGTACAACAACAATGAACAACATGGGTCTCACAAAGGAATGCCTTAATTATATCTTAATTCTTCGACAACTAGCTATCATGCACACATGTTAGAAAAGTTTAAGATGTTACTCTACGTACAAAACACAACAATTTCAAGCTCTTCCTCATGGCATCATGATTCTAAGTCAGCTTTTATGGCCACATATCCACACAATCATATTGTCGAATTTTCATTACTAAGCCAAAACTTTTCTTTTCTTAGAGTCAAGTTAAACAATTTAGGTGATTCTCATGGAATTTTCACTTTTCATGCATTCAAGATGACCACTTCATTGCTTCAAGCTTAACTTCTAAGTGGAATATCAAGAGTGCACAAGTGGTGATTTTTTTAATTCCGACCGAATAAAAATTTGTGACTAATTTTCCCTTATGACGGCCGTCATCTATCCATCATCAGGACCAAAATTTCTTTTCCTTAAAAATTAAAACTACTCTGAAAAATGAAAATTTTATCTGGCCTAAAAGTTCTCCTTCAGAAAAGAACCCAGGCCATAAGAAACCAAAGGGTGGATGAGATATGCCATTTGCAAAAATTTTCAAATAAACTTGATGGCATACTTACCCTTAACCTCAAAATTTTGAAAGACATTCCCTCACCTCACACTTAAAGTCATGCCCTGTCCTCAAAGCATCTATAAAATAAAATAAAACATGGGGAGAAATACTCCCTGAGGCCCTTTAGGTCCTAGCTAGCGGCATGTCTCGTGGATTCGCCGGTCATATAACCCCACACTTAAGCTCAAGATGTGATACTTAGATTTAACATTGGGTATTCAGACTTTCCCTTCCTGCACACTAAAAAATACAAAAGTGACATTTTATTTTTTAAAAAAGAAATACATACACTATTGCAAATTGGGTTATCTCCCAACTAGTGCCTGATTTAACTTTGCGACACGATGCAAGTCTCAACAAGCCTCAACATAGGATACCATCCTCCATTTTCTCCTCTATTTTAGAGGCTTTTTAAGTTCCTTTCTTTTTCTCTTTTTCTCCACCTCACCGCCATTCAGCTCATGCTCTATCCACGAATCGAATCTGAGTAACTTGAGCTTACTCTCTGCTATCACATCACCACACAGAGTTTCAACTTCCCTTTCTCCACTCCACACTTATCATAGACCACCTTTGTGATCATGCCTAAGTCTTTGTAGTGTGAAGGTGTGGAGATAGCTTTATACATGTTAAAAGTGGCCTCCTCATCATGTACTCTCATCTTGAGCTTCCCTGGGTTTCCACATCGATGATGGCCCTCTAGTAGCTAAGAATGGTTGCCCCAATATGACTGGATACACCTTTCATCTACTTTAAAATCAAGAATTATAAAGTCAACAGGAATCACAAACTTACAAACTCAAATAAGCATGTCCTCACGATGCCATTTGGAGTGATGTATGATCTTCGGCAAGCTGCAGAGTGATAGTAGCGGGACAAGGCTCTCCTAGACTGCATGTATTGAACATAGATAAGGGCATCAAATTGATACTTGCCCTAAATCACATAAAAGCTTGCCCCACATCACTTTCTACAAGTTTGCATGGGGAGGGTGAAACTCCCAGATCTTTTAGCTTTTGGAGAATCTTACCAACACCCTTGGAGCTGCACTGATGAGCCCGCAAGTGTACGGGTCGTGCAAGTAATATAGTGGCTCTTTTTAAAGAACCGGAATGTCGAACCCACAGGACAGGAATACGGGGTGAAACTTTCAAGTGTTAATTTACTAAAACTATAATAATGAAGACAACAGTGTAAAGAAGAGTTTTTATATTTTTGAAACTATTTTTATACTAAAGTGAGATATTTATACAATTGATTCTGAACTAAGAATGAGCATGCTGAGGTTACAACGAACATGTAAAGAAACTAATTATCAAGCTACTTGGTTTATCTTTTCTCCGGTTGCTAGTCGGAACTTATGCCTATGGATTAAGTATTTAACCCAACTTAAGAATCATGAACCTTCCACTCCACATTTCTGTGATAAGAAGAAATTCATGTTCTAGCCATACGAAACCGATTCCACACTTGACTAATATGACTTTCAGGTATATTTCTATCCTGAAGGTAAATCAATTCTCAATTTTTCCAAACTAAGGAAAGATCATATCCTATTAATTCACAGCACCTTCCGCTTTTGCCCTCTCGGTGAAACTGACTTTTGATTTACATTAACATTGGCCAGATATTAACGTAGTAAGAACAAAGAATTAAATAGAACAACCATAGAAGAAAAGATGAAAACTGTATAATCAATAATTACATTTCTATACAATAGTTCATAACCTCAAAGAAAGGGATTTAGCCACTATTTGTGGATTGAACATCATTAAATGAATGAAAATCATGCAACAATTGAAAGGAAGAAGAAAGGGATAGAGGAAAACCCTAAGAATTTTCGTCCTCAAAAACCGTGGGCTTCGTAACCCACGTTCTTGCTCCACCAAGTCGATCAATATGGAAAATAAAACCTAAGTGTGCTATTTATAATCGTAGGAATTTTTCTCCCCCGAATAAACAGCAGAATGCGGTCACGGAGTGCAACGCCGAGCATTGCCTCCGTGACACAGCCCAAACGCGGAGGACTTCTGAAATCACTCCCGAAAATCGGCCTCGATAGCCACCCTACCGCGTTGGTACAAGTGGCACGCCGGCTGGGGCGCGCGTTTCACCCCTTTGGTCGCGGAGCCACCCTGCCGGGCACGTTGCCAACGCGGCAGGGGCTGTCTTGGGCAGCCTGCCTGCCGTGGCAATGTTGCTGACGCGCAGGTGGGCTGTTTTGGGCCTCCTCCTTGCCGACGTTTGCGTGTTTATTCCGTCTCCAAGCCCTACTTCACCAACTCATGAATTAGCTCCTCAAAAGTCATCAAAAACCTACAAACAAAGGCTAATCATGTTGGTTAGCACATATCTTCACTTTATATAAAATCACATGAAAATGTATCAAATAGCTTAGACAACACGACTAATTTAAGTTAAAGCGATCACGGGACCTATGTTATTTCCCGTGATCACAACCCTTCACACTTAAGCCTTGTTCGTCCTCGAACAACCTTTTACATCTCATGTAAATAAAGACTCACACCTAACTAATCTAGCAAGGTAATTCAAATTACGGCTATGATGATTGTTTAAGATACAAGCTAAAAATAAAGCATGAACGCTTTGATCAATGAAATGAAATACAACTATGTTAAGACTTCTTAACCTCAAGAATCGACTCTCACTCGATGCAAACTCATGCAAATCAACCATATAATCCCACATGAACTATATCTTCATTAAACATGTGCCCTCACGGAAAGAGAGTTACCCAATTTCACACGCAAAACACTTTTTATATCACAACATGTGGGTACATAAAGAATTTCACTCACTCTCACAAAGAATTCACATGCACCATGTAATGACCCATAAGCTTGCCCTTATTGTTGTACTCCACTAATTTGAGGATGTACGAATGTAAGATCAAGTAGGACTTTTAGGTTGTAATGTACTCGTGTGTAGGTAGGTACTGGTTGGCAGATCTTAATAGTGACTATCTTCCTAAGCGCTTTCAATACATCACGCCCTCATTGCGAACTTCCTTCCCTTACTTCACCTTTTTATCCTTGGTAGTTTTCTTTTTTTCCTTGCTCCCCATTTCTTTTTAGGCACTTTTAGCTCATTAGTAAGGAGTTGTATAAATAATTTTTCATTCATTTTTTTTCTTACTCCTTACTAATATCAACCATTTTTACCCAAGTGCACCTTTGACCTTTCTCACTTTTACAACTTCCACTTATCCTTTCTTTTCATTCTTCTCACTCCTTTCCTCTTCATTTTCTTCTTCGCTTAAGAGCTTTGGATAAAATTCAAGACTAATGAAATAAAAATGGTTGTTTATGTTGCAGCTATCAAAGAATAGGCTAAGGCTCAATGGGGCTGACTAGGATTAATATTTCAAGGTAGGTTAAACGAGGGATAAAGATTAGGTTCATTCAAAGAAATGCCTAAATCATCTCCTTTCTACACTTACATCCTTCATTTCGTTTTTATAAACACACCGTGCAAGTTCTAGACAATCCATAATTGCACAGAATACTCAAAACCTTACACTCATTGCACATGCTCAATTCAAGACACATTCAGCAGACTCTTACTCAGCTAATCAAGGAATTTAAAATCAAGCTTCAATCATATCGGAGCTAAATTCAAGAGCCTAGTGTCTCAAACAAAGTTATAAACTGGCATGCTTCAACAATTACATATACTTGCATCTTACAATCATTCATAACACATAAAAAGAATATCAAGCATCAATTAACTATGAGTTCAAAAACCGCACCCATACCAATTTTCCTCAAGACGGTCGTCATCCATCCATCTTCGAAACAGTCCCTTTTAACTACGACTAAAACATTATATACAGACAAATAAAAATAAAAAATAAAAATTTTATTTTTCGGTTCAAAGACCCCCCGTCGGAAAAGAACCGAAAAAAAAAACCAACGGGTGATGAATTCATGCTTGACTCACAAAAATTTTTTTCAACTTTCTCCAATCTTTTCACACAAGCATTACATTCACCTACAATTTGTTAAGTTACCAGAAATTTTTGAAATTTCAAAATCATCCAAAAACAACAAATAAATTAATATAATTAAAAAATTCTTAAAATTAAAATTTTAAGAGGGTGAGAAATACTCCTGAGGCCTTTAGGCCTATGAACAACATGGTTTCCTTCCTTACGCCAGGGTGTTCGACCCCACACTTTTTCTCTTCCATGCTTGTTAGCTTCCCCGCTCCAAGGGCTCGTGACTTCCCTCCATCTGTGCTTAACTTTCCACCAAAACAACAAAAGAATGAAAAATAAATAAAATCAGTAAAAATGTAAGAAATTAAAATGGTACCCGTGGTACCCTTTGGGTTGCTCCCAAGCAGCGCCTAATTTTACGCCGCGGCACGACGATTAGGTTTCACCGCTTTTTCCTCCGCCTTGAGGATATGATCTCACCCCTAATTTCTTCTAATTTTCTTTTTATGCTCCCGGTGGTGGTGAAAATTGTAAGGACCAAGTTGTAGAGGTTGCCTTTTGCACTTATAGGCCCTTACGTAAGTGAAGTCATTTTTGTCTATTAGGCTTAGCAAATTTCAGAATATATGGTACTTGGTCCTCTCTCGACATTTCTCTATACGCTTGGAGGACTCTATTTCACCTTTGTCAACCAAACTAAGGTAGAAAATGAGCCTGAGTGAGGTCCAATGCACCTTGATTCTGAAACTGCAATGCTATTGACCTCCTTACTTGTATACCTCTCTTCTCCGCATCAACATCTATCTCTCCGCATTGTCTAATGGGGGTATACCATCTCTTCTCCCCGAACGAGTTTTCTACAAGTATGAGCTCCTCACGGGGACATTCAAGAGGTTCTAAATGTAGGGCTTCATCTGAAAATTCACCCTCGTCTTCCTCTTGTAACTCCTCTTGAATATTGCCTACAACTGTCACTTGCAATTGATCACAAGCTCACTTTAGCCATCATCTCCGTGAATTTAGCGCTCATCCTTTCTAGAGTCTCTCGCACTCTCCTCTTCCCGACTTATCAATGTTGCTACTACCTCCTTCATTGCTTCTGGATTGCTCAAGGAGTTGTTTCAGCATGTCTTCTAATCGTCTTGGCGTCCCACATCCTCATTTCCAAGATGCCCGTATTCATCAAAATGTAAGGATCATAATAGGGGCTCGTGGAAGGGAGTATGCATTCGACAGCCATCCCAATGGCCATCTTGACCACCACATATGTTGCATGTTACAATGTTGCCACCAGTGGTGTCCTCCGAAATTCAGAAAAGGTTCATCAAAATATGAGTATTCACCATTTAAACCATTTGTGTTCCTACTAGCGTCATGTCAAGAAGGGTATTTGAAAAAAATAAAAAATATTGAAAAAATAAAATCAAAAGCACGTTGTCAACGCTTGTATAGAATTTCCGTTAACTAACACTTAAGAAATTCTTACCAATTGCCAGTCCCCGGCAACGGCGCGCAAAATCCTTGATGAGCCCAGCGTACGGGTCGCAAGTAATATGTCTCTTTTTAAGAACCGGAATGTCGAACCCATAGGGACTGGACTACGGGGTGAAACCTTTTCAAGTGTTAATTTACTAAACTAGAATAATGAAGACAACAGTGTAAAGAAGAGTTCTTATATTTTGAAACTATTTTTATACTAAAGTGAGATATCTATACAATTGATTCTCGAACTGAATGTGGAGCATGCCGAGGTTACAACGAACATGTAAAGACACTAATTATCAAGCTACCTGGTTTATCTTTTCTCCGGTTGCTAGTCGGAACTTATGCCTATGGATTAAAACTCGTATTTAACCCAACTTAAGAATCATGAACCTTCTACCTACATTTCTGTGATAAGAAGAAATTCATGTTCTAGCCATACAAAACCGATTCCACACTTGACTAATATGACTTTCAGGTATATTTCTATCCTGAAGGTAAATCAATTCCCAATTTTCCCCAAACCAAGAAAAGATCATATCGTATTAATTCACAACTTTCCAGTTTCTTTCCTCTCGGTGAAACAGACTTTTTGGATTTACATTAACATTGCATGATATTAACGTAGTAAGAACAAGAATTAAATAGAACAACCATAGAAGAAAAGATGAAAAACCAGATAATCAATAATTACATTTCAATACAACAATTCATAACCTCAGCAAGAAAGGATTTAGCCACTCATTTGTGGATTGAACATCATTAAATGAATGGAAATCATGCAACAATTGAAAGGAAGAAGAAAGGGATAGAGAAAACCCTAAGAATTTTCGTCCTCAAACTGCCTGTAACCCACGTTCTTGCTCCACCAAGTCAGAATATGGAAAATAAACCTAAGTGTGCTATTTATAATCATAGGAATTTTTTCCTCGAATAATAAGTAACGTGTCACGGAGTGCACGCTGGAGCATTGCCTCCGTGACACGGGCCCAAACGCGGAGGCCTTCTAGAAATTGCCCCGAAAATCGGCACCGGCAGCACCCTGCCGCATTGGCAGCGCGTTGCACCCTTTGGTCGTGAGCCACCCTGCCGCACGCTGCCAACGCCGGGCAAAGGGGGCTGTCTTGGGCATCCTGCCTGCCGTGGCACGCTGCCGACGCGCAGGCGGGCTGTTTTGGGCCTCCTCCTTGCCGACGTTTGCGTCTTTATTCCGTCTCCAAGCCCTACTTCACCAACTCATGAATTAGCTCCTCAAAAGTCATCAAAAACCTACAAAACAAAGGCTAATCATGTTGGTTAGCACATATCTTTACTTTTATATAAAATCACATGAAAATGTATCAAATAGCTTAGACAACACGACTAATTTAAGTTGTAAAGCGTATCACGGGACCTATATTATTTCCCGTGATCATGCACTTTTCAATAAGTGCAACTGTCTCAAACTCGGTCGATCACCGCTTGCAAGGAACCACATCCCTCAGATACTTTGCATATTTTGGCATCTCTTTTATAGCACCAATTAGAGGAATTTTTATGTGTAGCTCCTTGAAAATATCAAGGAACTTCTTGAACCCAGCCTCTTGCTTTCTTTTCTTATCATTGTTTTTCTGCAACCTTGGTAGATGTGGTGGTAGAGGTCTCTCAAACTGCATTTTTAGGCTGCCCAACAACCATTATCTAAATTTCTCTCTTTTGTGTAGACTCTTTGATAGGCGCTCGAATGAGCCTCTGTAGGAATGGTGGGGGAGGCATATTTTCCTGTCACACAATTTTCCTTCTGTGCTCTAGCTCTGCTTCTAGCAGTGTTGTATGTCTTCATATGAAGGTGGATCTATAGATAACTGTCATGACCCAAGCTAGGACCCCGGATTGGGACACTGGATCTAGAACCACGAAGGGCTCCAAGCTAACCCATGGAACATACGTAGCATGGCTTAATAGCATAAACAAGTAGAGATTACATTATAAGCATGGATAAGCAATAGGCTATATAACATAAGGATTAAGGACAATATAACAACCCTGAGTCACAAAGCTGAATATACTAACTCTATGTCTTAAAGCCTCTACCAACTGATGAGCCACTGGGACAAGCCCCCAGCTAACTCCAAAGTCTGAAACTAAAGCAAGGTAAAAGAACTGAAATGAAGTAGATAACTCTAGTCCTCGAAAGATGAGGACTCACCCCTACTAGCTGATTAAGTCCAGGACATTTCTAATTGCAAGCTGAGTCTGAGTACCTAAATCGATATTATAAAATGATATAGAATAGAGTATGTGGTCAGTACTTTGAAT